>JAQGBB010000119.1:0-26717 GCA_034691745.1 Prismatolaimus dolichurus
ACTGACTGGTTTCCTTGCGAGCACACTAACATCGCTGTCGATAGCAAGGACTCAGACAGAAACAGCGCGCTAATTCAAAAGCGCTCTAGGGTTAAAAAAGGAAGCGCTGCAAGAAAAATCGCGTCGAGTCAACTTCACAGAAGCAATGCGCCGTCTTTAGCGACCGCAGCCTGCACTTTCACTCCGTAACTGCTTGAGTTTGCAATGGAAGGGCTTGCTCTTTAAAATTCTTAGCCGACAGTATGAAGGCTTGTGACGTGAAGTAAAAGTACGTAAATGTGATAACGAAACTACAAATGCTTTTATTTATTCACCTAGCCTATTATGGTTGCTTATCGGTCCATTATGTCTCGGTGTGTGTAAAAGGTTTGGGTCAGCTTTTCACTCAGCCGAGCAAATAAGCGTTGTTTGTCACTAAAAGCTATTAGATGGGCAGAAGCATAAAAGCTCGACCGGTCCATGGTCGCCCTGATAGCGACAATTTTGATCACCCGATTTTGATTGATCGCTAGTATGTACGCCGAAAAGTACGGTACGGACGCTGACCACAAAGAAACAGCTGTTGAAATCTATTAGTAAAGTAGGTGTCAGCAGAGTGACCAGATGTCGGCGAACGAAAACGAGTATAGTGCTAAACATAGCAAGTCAGACTCGCCGGTTTTGATGGGCAATTTTTCTTGCTTTGTTAAAAATATTTTGAATTTTAAACTTAAAAATTAAAAAAATTGTTTTGCTTAAAAATCAGCTGACAGACGAAAACTTCCCGAGTTTAGTCGAAAAAGTGCTGCGAGTGAAGCGAGCGGCCGCAACGACTAAATCGAGATGGCGCTACGTGTTAAATGTTGTTTGGGGAATAAAAAATGTTAAGAATATCGGCGAGCGCGAGCGAGCCGAAAATTTTCCGCATTTCTGCAGCAAAATACCTCAAAATTTGACAGTGCGGCCATCTTGTCGTCAAAAGTAGTATTAAAGTAGTATCGTTGGCAGACGAGTATGGTGATGGTCAAAACGAGTACGATACTACCCAAAGTAGTACATCTGGTGACCCTGTGTCAGATCGCCGTCCACGAGATATAGGTAAAGCAAATACGCAAACAGACACTTGATAAAACCCAATCCGAACGAGGCGAGTAAAGTCGAATTCAATGAAAAACGAGTTTAACTTTTTTAAGCATTTATAAGATTTCCAAAACTGTTATTTTATCGGCTACAAAATGGTCTCCACTTTATTTTAAATTTGGTTGAATTTTATGGACCTCATTTGGGTCGGCCAGGATTGTGTTGGATTTTATCCAGAGCAGATGAGGTCTCAGGGTTTCTTTAGCGTTTGTTTGTTGAGATGAGCTGAAAGACCAGACTGGGATTAGGCAGAGACGCTCGATTCAAGCTGCTGCCAGTTCGATGATGCAACCAGGCGTCATTGCCATTTGTTAATCGATATAGTCCGGCGTGAGGCCGCAAGGGCGGCGAAATTCCTGCCCATGCTCGTGAAGAAATTTTATCGCTACTAAAAAAGCACGACGATTTTGGAAGCTGCGTATTTTAATCGCCGTTCATCACGCCGTACTCCATTTATTGCCGGACATCACCGGACAGCCTGCGTGCAGCGTCGCCGGATTGAGGTCGCCACTCGGATAGAGATTGTGCCAAAATAGTGCGTCATTCTATGAGAAAAGATGGACCCAGAATTAGCCGTCTTTCTCGGCGACTAGGCTTACCTTTGATGGCCAAACGGTTAGCTTCGGATTATTTACGAACACCGTAGCGCCACCACTTTCGGCTGGGCTGAGCTGAAATAGAAAATGTCGCCCGTGGGAATCAGGGGCGCCTGATGAAGCCTAAGATTTGGACCGATTTTTGCGCACTTTTGGAACTCCAGCCCATCATTTCTGATAAATAGCTCATAAGCAGAGGCACTGTTTGACGCATCCTGTTAAGAGAGCGTAGCAAGCAGAAAGAAGGACGATATAACCGGTCGTACAAGGACGTCATCCCCGTACCCCTTCATGCACCGTCTGGCCCCGAGTCTCTCTTTCCCTGTATTCCCCGTTAAAAACTGAGTTAGCACACGATGAGACCGTGAATTCCAGATTGCTACAAGATGTTTTTGTTTTGGCAGGATGACATTCGGCTGGTCATCATCGTTTTTTTTTGCCAGACATGACGTTGTATTTGCATGAAACACCTGCCCTATGCCGCGGATGCACACGTACGTAGAAGACAAAGCTTGAAATACGATTGTTTTCGTTGATTGAACTGTAAGCTTCTCTTCCGTCTTTCTATAGCAGAGAGGCAGAAAGTGCGTTGTGAGCCCTGCGCGAAATAGAATTACTTAGTGGTTCATACCGTGGGATTACGAAGGTAACCAATCGGATCAAAATGCGCCTCGAAGTGGCCGCCAATCCCGTAGTTGGCAACCTCAAAATATGTTTAATCTCATCAGTTTTGCCAGTCGGATATACCGATCTTCGAGGCCCACTGACGATAAATGAGGCCCACCGACAACCGATGAGAGTTCGGTGGATACTACGACGTGTCTGCACTGCACACACAGAGTTTTGAAAGTTGGCATCTTTCACAAACACTCTTTTGGTCGAAAAGACAAAGACCAAGACAAAAATTCCGAATTTGTCTCGTTTTTGTCTTGATGTCGCTGTGAAAGATGCTAACTTATGGCAAAAGCAGTTTAAAATATTTTTCTCATCGATGATCGTGTCATAAGTGGTTTCAAGATCCCATGTGAGAACTCATCCGATTCATTCGCCCAAGGTACCTACCTGCCAAATTGTAGCCAGCTAGCATGCTTCTTGCTATCGTCCCTACAGACGGATGGACGGACAGGTCCTATCGCATAAGCCTACTGACTTCGTCAGTGGGTCTAAAACGAGCTTGTTCAACTCACCATGTAGGTCTCAGAACCCGCAGTATCAAGGCCGCTCATATCGGCGACACGTCGGTCGAGAGCCCTGATAATCGGATGGTGCTCTTGGATGTCGAGGTTCGTACTGCAAGTGGGAGGCAATGCAGAGATGCCAAATTTGTTCGAAAAAAACAAACCAACCTTTTAGAAACACGATAGGACCTCGCACGTTCGAGTTGACCTGTTATGTAGACGTTGGCTCGTTGCAGCTAAAATTGCACAAACTGTTGCCTATGCCTAAGTATGAATTGTCTACACTTTGTGCTAAAAGCTAACATGCGGAGTAGCCGAATCGATCATAAATCGAATCTCTTCATCGCTTATGACGGACCTGAAAATCGAATCGTTTTCCCAAGTTTTAAAAATTTGACAATAAAAACATTAGAAAATAAAGGATAAGCTCACTTGAATAGTTTGACCGTTGGCTTCCGCTGAAGAAGCTCATACTTAAGCGGAGCCAGCTTAAGAAACGATGTGTCGCGTTTGTAGGCGCAGTAGAGCTTAGAGAGTTGCTTTGGTGTCTGCACAGGTTGAGCGAGTGCGAAAATTACGAGATTTTACAAAAAAATGTATTTTGGCACCCTTTTCGCCTCATCGCGACAGAGAAGTTCAAATGTTCTCACGTCCTGCGAAAGATGATCTTCGCTATCGATACGTCGCTCATTTACGATCGGCGGTAATTGAGCGTCGCCTGCGATCTTTTTGCCAGCTTCTGCAAGTTTCGCCTCATACTCTCTGATTTTGTTAGCCGCATCCAGATGATCTGGATCTATAAATCAGCCAATAAGAAGTGGTTTGGTCCGGTCACGTGACCAGCCTTACCAAGCTGATAGAGGCGTTTCGTAAGCGCGAGAGCTCTCTCGAGGTTGCCTTGCTCGAAAAGCGCAGGAGCAAGATATCCAAGGATATCCTTCTCCATAACGATAGTCTCGTTTTCGTCTTGTTCGCGCGCGAGGGCTTCTAGCATCCATGGGATCACGTGATAAGAGTCGTTCTTCTCGAATGCGATTCGGCCGAGCTCGAAGCAATCGTGTTTCGAGAGCACCTCTCCAGCTTTCGCCTCGGGTAGAACGCCTTGCGCCATGTCAGACGGTGTGAGCTTATAGGTGTCTTGGAGGCGAAACAGCGCCGTTGCGGCACCCTCGAGGTCTTCGTCGTCCGGGTAGCCAAAATCGCTGAAGCTGCGGCGATAAATGATCTTTTGGATAAACTCTGAAAAGAGACTCTATCGTTGAAAAATTCTTTTTTCTCAAGTTTTTACGAGCACTTTCAGCTGAATTTTCGCGCATGACATTTTCAATGTGTCGCCAGCCACTGGTCAGTCGCTTGATCGTCTGATACGCGTTGATTGAGTGTGTCAGGTAGCTCATGCCGCCGCTTACTGCTTTTTTATTTTTCCGCTGATAGGCGTCGGCAAACCTGAAAATTAGTGTTTATATGCCAAAAGTAATAGCACGCAATAGTAATGAAATTAAATTTATGTTTAAATAATCAAAAATTATCAATAATAATAGTAATGATAACAAATAATAAACAATTGATAATAATTAATTAATAATAATAAATAATGAATTAATTAATAATAATTTTAATTAGTAATGACTTTAATAATTATTTGTTTTGATTTGACAACTTGATAATTTCATAAAAATAATCATATGCTTTACTGTATAGCCCCTGCGCATCGTCTCTCGTCCGACCCCTAGAAGCTCCAACGTTTTCCGCTGCTCGTACCTTTTGAGCCTTCTCAGACGGTCCATCTCATTCCTGATGTAATTGTCCACATAGTCGACGACTTCGTGCTCGGCGTGCAAAAGTCCTTCCATGTCAGCCATAGCCGAGAAAACTTCGGCAAACGCAACGTTGGCTGCCAAAAGTGATGTCAAAGAAACAAGCACCAAATCACAGCTTTTCATCTCAGACAGCAGATCTTAGATTTTTGGTAACGAATTTGAAAATAATTCTCGAGATCCGTTCGTGCGCACGTAGACTATGACGACGGCTGTTTTCCAGAAACACACTACGTTGTTGTCATGCATTGAAAGATCTACAGCGAAAGTTTTCGTGCATAAACTTTAACGTCGTTTTTCAGTCTAAATGTACCGAACATCACGTAGTGCATACAACGTGTTCATAAAACTGTTCAGTTTGTGGGCGGAAACGTGCGAATGGGTGATTTTGTGGTCCTGACAAAATAATGAATTTTCGGAAACAGTCCTTTTAAAATCAGAAGATAAAATTTTTGGTCACGTGAATAGTATATATCCAGAGCTTAGCTTGTGAAGCGTAGTAGCGTAGTCCATGAAATTCGAAAATTACACGTGTTTTTGATAATAGGAAAAACTATATAGACGGTTACACGGAAGAGTGGAATTAAACCGTTTACAATTCGACTTTTTTATTCTAACTTTTTTCCAACCACCGCAATAATTCAGAGCCATCATTTGACAGCCAAAGTCTCTTGATGATTTTCCCCTTTTCCACGAATACGCGACATTTTTGGCTTAACTTGAATAATATCGTTTCTTTTTTGTTTGAAATCTAATAACACGAACAGACGATTGGATTTCGAGCATGTTACCAAGCAATTCGATTCGAGCTGATTTTACTTATTTCATTCCGAAACTATTTTGCCCGTCGCTAAAATACAATTTGATAAACTTCTGGCAACAACTTTTACCGTCAGAATTTACAAGAGATAAACGACGCTGAATTATTGACCACACCGTATCAAATTTATCCAAATTAGCTAACATTCACGATCAGCTCAGTACCAGCCGTGATAGAAAAACATGAGTAGTGAGAGGAAAGCTGCAAAAATAAAGAACGCTAGGGACCAGCGTTCGACAACATCCGCGAGCGCGCTCCAGTCACGTCGGATCCTCTGCTTTCGATCCTGCTCGTGAAGGTGGCGCTCAAAGACGCCGATCGCCGAGCGAATCTCGCCGAGTGTATCGCAAAGCGACTGCGCGCAATCGCAGCCGGCGTTTCCGCTATCGTCGCTGAGGATCGTTTTCAGATTCGAGTTGCTGTACTCGAACTGTTCGGGAAGATGCTTTCGCTTCAACTGCTGGAGGTGCCACACTTCAGCGAGCGTTGCGTTTGTGTCCGGATAGCTGGCGCATTCAGACTGGGTGAGTTTCCCGTTTTCCTGGGTCTCGTTGTGGACGGTGGTGCCGTTTGGCCAGAAAGCGGTTGACTGGGATTTTTGCTCGTCATTATTGTTGGTGATCGATACTGGCTAGAATTTTGATAATGTTGAAATAGAAATTTGAAGTGGAAGTGACACTTTCGGAACCTTGCGAAGCTTCCGAGGAAGACGCCAGAGAAATATGAATTGCAGACAGACGGGGATGGGCTTTCCGTAGATGCCCTGCTTTTCGATGACGATGATGAACGCGGACGAGACGATGGAGAGACTGAGGATCATCACCATGCACGAATAGTATATTCCTTAAAAGGTGAAATTTGATCCTTTGAAGCTTTTCAGAAAAGTCGCGGTCTTTCAACTGAGGTATTGTTTCACCGTTTTCCCTCTCTTTGTTTTCAAGATGCCACAAGCGTAAGAAAATATGAAGTACCGCATAATTATTTTGAGTCAAACAATTTTTGCATCCTGCATGAAGCGTAGCGGAATAGAAAGGATAGCTAAGTGGTCAAACTGAATTTATTCCCCCTATTTCCCCATTATTCCCTCCCTATTCCCCCTCGAGCATCCTGCAATGAAGAATTTTTTGCGCCCATTACTGGAACGCCAATATGTTCCAAGCTATTCCAGAGTGTTCTATGGTGTTTTAGTGTGTTCCAGACGGCATAAATTTTGTACGTTATTTTCTTTTGTCTGTGCAGGATGCTTTTTCGGCTTTGCCGATTCCACTTGTATGTTGATTGAAGAACTTTTCATTTTTTGCGAATCACACTCAAAAGAAAAACGCTTCCCATGCTTTTGAGTTTCGGTTCGCAGAAAAATGAAATGTTTTTTTTCAGTCAACACTAAATTATTTATTTCGAAAAAATACTTTGCTGTCTTTCAAATTCAATATTCAATTGAACAAATCATACCTATTAGAGGTAGCGTGTCACTTGTCCGCGGTAGCTTATCGGCGACCCCGAGTTGCAGTATGAAAATTGACAGCACTGCAGTGACACCCATTTTCACTTTCTCCTGATGCAGTCCGGATCCTTCAGAGAGACAGGTAGGGTTAGTAAGACATCGATCATCATTATTTGCCCACCAAACTACGGTACCTGACGAGGGAAAATGAAAGCCAATGACGGCGGTAAGCGTAATGATAAGAGTTGGAATAATCAGATTTGTGACATAGAAGAACGGCTTTCTCTTAATGTAGAGGCGATAGGCGATACTCGGAAAGAAGCCGTAGTTGAAGAATTCGCGCCTCCGCGTTACGGTGACGTTGATGAGCTCCCATTCGACGTTCGGCAAAAAGACGGACAAGTCGAGTGCTAGTGCGCTGTCCTTGAAGCGCAAGATAAGTTAAAAATCTATAGCTTTGTAGGTTCAAAATTAAAATCTTATAGTCACCCTCGGATAGAGATCCATCATGCGGTCATCGAGGTACCAGTTGGCGAGCTCCATCTCGCAGTACCTTTAATTATTAATATTAATTATTAACAAATAGCATAATTGAAGAAATAATGACTTTTGAGGTACACTTGTGCAAAAATCCCTGAATACTGAAAGTTGCGAATATTTACTGCATGTCAAAGGGAAAATATTTCACGTTGATCGTGCACGGAAAGCTGTAGGAGAAGTACTGGCCCCAGAGGGTTTCGCCGTTTGAGTCGACTTTCATGTAGCAGTCTTTGCAGCCCTTGCCGCTGTTCTCATCCTTGCTAAAAAGAGAGGAAGCATAAACGTTGCAAAAGGACAAAAATGGTGAAACAACAAAACAAAAGTGAAAAAAAATCGCACGAAAAATCTATGGAAATTAGAAATCAAAAAAATTGAAAAAAGGTAGAAATTAGAAACATCAATCGAGGTAAAAATTAATATTTTCGGTTTTGTGTAAACACTGACCGGATATTATTTCGAAGAGAAATTTTGAAGATTTAGAAAAATACCAACATTCTCTTGAAACTGCATCTTCATTAGCTTGATTTTTCACTGTTTGTCTTTTGAAAGAAGGAATAAACTAAACACAAAAATACGCGTGGAACACAGATAAGTTGCTTTACCTATAAAATATATCCACCGTTGGCAGCCACAGTTGCGATGCAGGAATGAACAGATGTGTAACGTTTTTGTGATCCGCGGGATGCCACTGCAAATTGTGATCGACCCAGCGGAGGTCCAACCAACCGCTAAATCTCACACTACTCTTGGCTTCATTCTAAAACAAGGCAGTACCATGATCTTAAAAAACTTTCACAAGTAAGTCGGCAGAGCCGAAAAATGCATCTTCTGAAAGTGACAGATAAATGGGCAACAGAAACAGATTGTTTACTAAACGAAAAGAAAAGCTCTACTTGCAAAAATTAGTTTAGAACAAAAAGAAAATTCTACTTGAATCACGCAGGCAGGCACGCGCCCGCGTGTGTACGCGTTTTCGCGTTAATTTGTCCACTCCCCCTATTGCACAGACCGCTAGGAGCGTCAGACAGCAAAAAGATGGCCAAAAGGCAACTCAGCGGATTAAGGGAAATCTAGAAAAAAAAAGAAATTTTGAAAATCGGTTCAGTAGAACTCGAGATATTCTCTGGACACACACACATGCGACCAGTTGGCTATCTTTCTTACGTAAACTGCACAAGATGCAAAAATGCGTTACATACTTTAAAAGTTCTAATCTAAAGCTTACGTACCACGTGCAAAATGTCGTACGGCCACATCGTTATCGTGACATTTACGGGTTCGTTCGAGTTTTTCGCCGGTACTTGAAAACGATCGTAGTTTTTGAGCAACTCCTTCACGAGCTTGTTGCGTTCACTGTATTCGTCTTCTACACAAGAAATCGTCGAACGTAAATTAATTGAGATTATATTTTATAAGTCTTTCGTTAGCATGTCCAACTATGAATACTGGGTGAAACTCACTGACCATCAAAAACCTCGTCGATCGAGTTTCCATTGACAACGAACACTTTCTCCACCAAGGCAAATGCTAATATCTTCGCGAAGATCATTTTCTTAGCTTTGCGAATTCAACATGTTGTTCCTGTTTTTTTTTCGCTTCGCCTGAAGATTGATGAGGGAATCTTGAAAGTTCGACTTCGCAGAAAATCAAATTTTCGCGAGGCTTAATTCGGCGAAGAAACCGATAGTGAGGGGGTGCAAGAAAAAAAATCGTTTCCCTCAATGCATTTATGTTCGGCAGATTGATGGCAAATGTTTTCGACGCGATAGCCTTTCCGGCGTAGACAAACTTGACACAATCATTTAGGCTTCCGCGTGCAGCTAATAATGTGGGCGGTCTGCCTGTGTACGCGACTGATAAGTGGTTGTGCGTTGGCGCCGACGGCCGGATAAGGCAAATTTCTTGGCTCCTCTAAGAAAACGGCGTCTCCCTTGAGCTTTTTCAAGAAAAAAATACATTCTGTATCCTGCTTATCGAGGTTTATAAATACAGTGCAAAGCATTCAGCTTCATCTCTTTCGACGGGGAGAAAAACTCCGCGATGTCAATCAATAGTGTGCGCAAGCATTGATGACCTTGTTGCGATTCGCCGAAGCATCGGGGCGTCATTGAGCGGCTGACTTCGCTCCTGATTAGCTTAGATTCGGTTCGTCTGGGTTTGGAGAGTTTACATGGAAAAGGAAGAATGCAATTATGATTGGACAACTGTGCGATGAGTTAGTTATAGATCAGTTACATGCCTCTTCTGAAAAAGCTTTGTCCTCGGGGAGACGTATAAAAAGTTTTCGGCGACTCGCTTGGCTTTCTGAAAGGGGACAGCACTTAAAAATGTTTCTTCAAAAACTCAATTTCTCAGGTGGAAAAAAGCTAAATTTTAGTTATTAGAAAAGTACATATACGGAGCATAACAAGCACAAAAACGATCATAAACTAGAAGTGAATTTTTAGCTAACAAAAGTCTCCCACGAAGAGTGGAGTGAACGTGTGGGCCAACTTGCAACTCAGGGGGCAACGACATTAATTATTCAGGTAGAAGAGAATTGCCCGTTGATTGGAAATGTCGGCGTGAACGGCTAAATGATTACGCACGGTGATGCCATTTTTCAATATTTGAGCAGCGGAGCGTTTTGGTACATTTAGCGTCATTTTTTGCAAAAGCTGAAATATCACGTACATGCATTTTACTTTGCTTTTTAACTTCCCATTCGTCATCAGAACAGAGGTAAAGGGCAGTACATTTATGACGTCGTGATTTGAGGGGAGGGAGGGGGTCTGGCCGAATATGATTTTACGTGTTATAAGTATAGAAAAAGCCGTGACGTATGGGGGAACGATGCAAAAAGTCAACTTTTCCGTGACGTCATAAATGACGCTCCTAAGACATCACCCGAAAGAGAAATCGTGTCGAGAGATTTTTTCAACCATATGGATTGATACCGTATTTTTTCGTATAAAGCCGCCCCCTTTTAAATAAAACCCTCGGGAAGCTTTTTGGCAGGGGCTGTATTTGGAGAAAATATTTTTCTAAAGTTAAAATATTTTTGGCCCTGAATGTGCTCAGGCAGACCAACCCACAGCAAACCGTATACCAAATTTATGATTCCGACCGCCGTGCCAGTTTGCGCAGAAGTCGGGCGAGTATTTGCTCTGCATTAGAAAGAAGAAAGAAACGCAAAGTTTGGCGTCTCAGATGAGATACGAACCCACGTTATTCTACCTTTCTGTTTGCTCTGCGTTGGATGTGTCTGAATTTCAATCAATACCCCTCGCGTTCAAATTTGCAGTGTACGCCTTATTTAAGCAATTGTTCAAGGTCTGCATATATAATAAACAGGTGGAGCACACAGATATATATAAAAAGTGAAAACTAAGTCCCGTGGGTTACGGTAGTGTAACGAAATGTTTAGACTGCATAGGTTGTGTGTTAGCCAATACATGACCCATGCAGTCGAAACACTACCGTAACCCACGGGACTTAATTTTTTTCCTTTAGCTTGAAATGCGCCTACATTGACAGACAGCCTTATGAGAGGAGAGCTGTATTTGGGCAACTTATTTTGTCAAAAATCGGCATTTTCAGTTAGAGCCCCCGGGGGCTCTGTACGGAAAAATATCGCGTGCTCCGAAAATCCCGAAATATTTTCGCTGTGGCCATTGACCTCCTATTCTTTTCTGTACGGAAAAATTAGGTTAGCTCCGTACAGTCAGAATACAAAATATCACTTCTAGTACATGCGACAGAAGCAAACAGGAGTACAGGAGCTGAATCTTCGACTTGCTCTACTCGCAGCTCCTTGTTGCAAGATGAAGCAGAGAAGTTTTTGAAACTTATATGACAATTGTTGCTGGTTCCACAAACATCTGTTTTGCTTTTTGGCAAGAAGTTAAACAACGAGTAAAAAACAATCGCCCGGCCAGAGTGTTTAAAAATTGCGCCAGTCTGACCGAGCAATTATTTTCCGTATGGTCGCGGCGCTTAGTCGATTGTTTATACGTAACGATATCATGTGGTGATGCCCGTCAAACCTTATGACGTGCGCGGTAGGAGGGGAGGTGAGAAAAATTCAAATTATTCGTTTAGACATAAATAATGGATGACCCCCGTGGCTACATCGGCTGTTGGATCTTATACGTCAGGACTCTATGTAATATCGAAAAGGCGGGTAGCGTATTTCACTTGCATATTAGAGGGACTGAGGACTACGTACATAAGTGTCATTTTGGCACGTTTCACTTAAGTTTCTATGCGTAAGCTAAAGCAGTATACATCTGCGACGCGTCCACATGTTTTTTTGGACAATTTTATTAGCTTTTTACCGAGACAGGAATTTTACATGAAATTTTTTTATTTTATACTAGTTTTGACTTTTTAATCTAGCACTGACTTTAACAGAATTTTACACACTAGAATCTCAGTACCAACTATGGTAGAAAAACATCCACAGCGAAACGAAAGCTGCAGTAACGAAGAAGGCAAGCGAAATCCTTTCAATAACGTCTGCTAACGCACTCCAATCGCGTCTGATTCGCTGCTTCCGTTCCTGTTCCTGAAGATGAAGCTCGAGAACGCCAATCGACGTTCTTATCTCCGCGAGTGTCTGATTAAACGCCTGCGACCACTCGAACATGTTCGCCGCCGCATGGTCTCTTGACGTCCGTCGCCGCGAGCCGTTCACTTGTTCGGCCCCGTCAAAATTTCTTTTCCGCTGCTGATTAGCTAGCTGCTGTTGTGTGCGCCACACTTGTGCGAGCGTTTCGTTTGTGTCGGGAAAGTAGGTCATACTACATTCGCAGCGAGTAAGCTCAATCGCTTCGTGGTGATTTTGCGTGGTTGCACCGTAGTTGCTAAAGTTTCCGGAAACTTGGCGTCGCGATCGCGCGAAAGTCCCACGATTCTCGAAGACGAAAGCACCGTCCGAGATTGAACGTTGAGGCTATCACAGGTCAGGAGTGATAGAGAAAAAAATTGATATTTTACGGGCTAATCCTTATCGTGTACTTCCTTGAGGTGACGATTTGGTCGCAGACGCCAAAGGAATACTAACTGAAGGCCATCCGGAATAGGCTTTCCAAAGATGCCTTGCTTTTCGATGACGATTATGAAGGCGGACGAGACGATCGACAGACTGAGAATCATCACCATGCACGCATAGTAGACGCCTGAAAATGCGATCGCAAGTTTATAAACAAATTTATTTACTTTATAAATTAATAAAAAATTATTATTAAAATAATGATTATTATTAAAATTATTACTAATAAAAAATAAATTAGAAAATAATAAATAAATAATAAATAAATAGCACACCGATGAGCGGAACCACTTCGCTTGTTCGAGGCAACTTATCGGCTACTCCGAGTTGTAAGATGAAAATTGATAGCACCGCAGTCACTCCCATTTTAACCTTTTCTTGATGGACACCGGTGCCTTTAAAACGGTAAATTAAAATTATATCGCCGCGGATAAAGGGGCTTAGGAAACAAACCTGAGGATGGAAAATGAAAGCCGATAACAGCGGTAAGAGTGATGATAAGGCTTGGAATGACAAGGTTAGTAATGTAAAAGAATGGCTTTCGCTTGATGTAGAGCCGATAGGCGAGACTCGGAAAGTGGCCATAGTTGAAAAATTCCCGCCGACGAGTTACCGTAACGTTGAGTAGCTCCCACTCGACGTTTGGCAGAAAGACGGAGAGATCCAATGCCAGAGCGCTATCCTAACATAATTGAGCTAATTTCCTAGATATAACCTAACATTTAATCTTTTTTTTACTCTTGGATAGAGATCCATCATTCGATCGTCAAGATACCAGTTGGCGAGCTCCATCTCGCAATACCTCAAAAACGTCAAAAATTTTGGCGAAAAGTACTTCCTATTAGCTAATAGATTACTGTAAATCAAACGGGAAATATCGCACGCTGATCGTGCATGGAAAACTAAACGAGAAGTACTGTCCCCAGAGGGTTTCGCCCGTTGAATCGATCTTGATGTAGCAGTCTTTGCAGCCTTTCGCGCTGCTTTCATCCTTGCTAAAACGCACGACAAAAATAATGATGTACAGCGACTAGAGAGGGCACCGTCAGCATTTCGAGTTTTCTGCATAAATTATGTAATCGCAAAAATCAACGAAAAGTTAATCGAAGCGCTCATGCGGTTAGTTATACATAGCTAACGAAAATTTTTGTTGAAAATTCAGTAATTTCAAATATTTTCAAAAGTTACAATTTTTTATGTGGAATTTCGGATTGTGGTGCTTTTAAGAAGCTGTTGCAAAAAAGCAGAAAATTATTACCTGTAGAAGATATCTACGGAGGGTAGCCAGAGGTGCGATGCAGGCACAAACAGATGTGTGATGTTCATGTGCTCTTGCGGTTTCCATTGGAGATTGTAATCAATCCACCGAAGGTCCAGCCAGCCGCTAAATTTTATGCTGCTCTTTGCCTCGTTCTGCAATAGCACAGACAAACACTCGTCAATACGGTAAGCCCAATAAGCTCCTTAGAGCATACGCAGCGCGCCTATATAAGGCGTCCAAGAGGAGTGTTCCCCATGAGGATCTAACATTGCTTGTCCGTGCGCTATACTAAGGAAGGTTGCAAATTAGTTTTCCAGAAGCTTGACAATGCCGCGCCCGCGAGGTTGCTGATTTTCAGGGTTACGGTTTGGACCAAGGCAATAATTTGCGGAGCAGTTGCCTCAAATTGCATCTATTTTTTAAGCCGACAATGGCCGAAGAGTAATTTTAAAAATAAAATTAATATTAATTAAATAAAATTCTTGCCTGCAAATTTTCGTCTTATTTTTTAATTTAATTAATATTCCCCAATTTTCGCTAAATTTTTCACCGAAATGCAAAACTCACAACGCTCAAAATGTCGTACGGCCACATCGTAATCGTGACGTTTACGGGCTTGTTCGAATTTTTCGCCGGCACTTGAAAGCGATTGTAGTCTTTGAGTAACGCTTTCGTCAGTCGGCCACGTTCGTCATACTCGTCTAAATTTGTAGTCTGAGTTTTTCGAAATTTTTTAGAAGCTTTTTTCACCCGACACTGACCGTGAGCACGTTTGACAACGGAATTCGTAGCCGCAACCGGTGCCAAATCTGCCAGCAGCAAGAAAACTGATAATATTATCGATCGATCCATTCTGATATGTCGAGAACGTTTTCTCCACCCCGAACGGCAAGCTCAACGGGTCAAGCTTAAAATATAGCAGAAACTAAATTTTTTCTTTTAATTCAATCCGCGCTGCGGCACGTCGCAAAATCATTTTCTTCCAGCGTCAACAAATTGCAGCGACGTGCTTCTTGCGCTGGTGCGTTTCCGGTACTAGGCAATTTTTCCTCAAAAATCATTCGCGATGACGATTTGTGTGCGGAAGATAATTTCAAGAAGCATCAAGAAGGGAAGACAGGCGTAGTCGTAAGCAGCAGGAAACGGCTTTACGCACACGCGGCCAGTATAAACATCGATACAAGTGGAAACAATTATTGTTCATCCCAATTATTTCGCACTGTTGGATATTTTTAAATTGATTTTTTCTTCGTTTTTTTGCAACATTTAGAGAGAGGAATTGGACAAGGTCAGAATAGAAGCAAACGTTCTTGCAAACCTAACAGAGAATGGCGAGTAAAAAGTGCCTGTGTTCGTGTGACCCCTTGAAAATCCACGCTTCGTCCCACGCAGACATTGCGTGATTCCCTTATATGTATGCAGTGAAGGAAAACCGAATTACATTTGTTTGATGTACATCGGCAGCTGCTCTGGCTGCGGTTAATTATTTTTCTAAAGAGTAGACACACGTATAGCCACCCCGAGCGGAGCGTAAATGAAACGGGCAGCGACGATAGAATGCCCAAAAGCGTGGGTCTGAAAGCTCAAACACGGACGGCACCTTTTCTTGACTGAGTAGGCTGCCTAGAAGTGACGCCAGCACAGAATTTAAAATTTTTTATTAAAAGGCTATCTATGAATGCTACACGTGCGTCACTTCTTGGCAGACTTCACCATCCTCATTTTAAGGTGACGGCATTTCTGCACGCCCTTTTGCTTGGAAAAAGCACGTCCGTCTGGAAAAATATTGTAAATGCGTTTTTTAATCCATCCTGACGCTTCGACTCAGAATTGAAACTTTCCGTTGAATGCACACCATTATTCGGCGATTTTACGCCATTGAAATCATTTATTAGAATGGGTTGTCTCCAAGTAGTTCTCACAGCACAGCTGAATTATTTATACACATTATCGATCGGCCCTGCAAGCGGTGATTAGAATCGTTTGCTACAGGCAAGAAGCTGGCGCAAAATGACATCCGTAGAGTATGGACTTCAAACGCGTCGACGAGAGTTTGATCGCTGGCGCCGAGCGGGTCTTTTTGAGGAGCTTCATGATGGCTCGAAGTTTCTCCACTGGATCCTAGAAGGCAACAACTTTAAAACCATGTTATGTTAGCTTTTAAAATCGATTTTGTTACCGTCTCTGGGTCTCGATCTGGCTCAGTCTGGCAGTACACTGAGCTAATCACATACAGTGCTAATAGACAGCAAACGACCGCTGCCTTCATTTTCCAAGTCAGCTTCGTGCAATCCTTGAATCTCTGTTATGAAGGAAAACAAATAAAATCAATAATTTAAAAGATATCCTAATGTGATCAAGGCTTAGGTTAGCTTGGATCACAGAAAATGTTGTCCCGTTTACACATGCGTATAAAAGTGAATAGCAATCGATATTCTATGCACGCAGCAAAGGTCACAAATGTCAACGCGCTTGCTGACGTTGACGTCCAGATGTGGCTGACAAGAAAGCACTTTAGATCAAGAGCTTTTGAATTATGCATGGACTTCCTTTGTCCAAGCACCCTCGAGAGATGTCCCTTTACGTATGACTGTGGTTTTCCTGCTAAAGAGGTCAGGAACTACGCAGTTTCAAGCAAACAATATAATAGAAAGGCGATATGATGACCGTTTCTGTTCTTTCTGAATGACGAAAGCTAGCGCATCGCGTATAATGATGTTCGGCTAAGCTGTCCCCCATCTCCAGTTTGAGGTGCTCCGAAGTGCTTTCAGTGGCTCAAAGTGAGGCAAAAATTAGCAACATTGGGTGCCCATATATGACGTCACGCCTGAAGGGAAGCGTGTAAAAGATATCCCATGTTTTGTATGTGTTATTGCAACCTGTATGGAGCGCGCACCACGGAACAAAAGGATAGCTATGCAGTCAAACGGAAATTACACCCATTCCCCGTATCCCCTATCCTCCCCAGCCAACAAAAGTTAGCGGACAGTGTGAGCAACTTGACAATGGTAGGCGCCAACTTGCGAATGGTAGGTGACAACTTGCCAATGGTAGGGGGTTCGGGGACGAAGCCCTCGAACAAAAACGTAGTATGCAGACAAATCGTGACCTCCCTTTTCTCTCTTGCTCCAAAAACTTCTGTGCTTGTGCTTTTTGTCCAAGACAGGATGCACTTTCGGCTCTGTCGGTCTACTTGTATGAACGGTGGCGGATCGGGTGACCGGAGAACTATTGTCAACGGCTTAGATTTAAAACGTGACGTCATATGCGCCGATAATGCACCGAGTCCTCTACCCGTGGCAGGTTGCTTCACTTTGAACGAATATCAAAACTGAAGTTTGCGATTTTTGGCATTGAAACATTGCTTTTAGATTGCAGCGTTCATACGTTCTGGGGGCAAGACGCCGAGTGAAGTAGCTTGTCAGTGGTTGTGAAATTTGCTTTCAAATGTGCCATTGTAGAGGCATTCATAGTAGCGGGACTGCTGTAAGCCGTTATCGTCCAGTGAAATCGGCAATACAGTCAACGATAACATCTGGCTTGATAGCAAACAGACATCTTTTAACTCAACGTCTTGATTCAGGTGGGATAGGATAGGCTTTGAAATTACAGGGAGCTGCCTCGGCTTTTATCCCGGCGCCGGCGACACCTCATTACGTTCACCGACTGCAGTCGGCGCTGTGGGCTAAAAAGTCACGTTTCGAGCACATATGCACGTGCTGCCATTTCCATCGGACACCGAAAAAAGTGCTAATCATAGATTCGTGTTTACTGAGTCAACGCCGAAAACACAACGTCGCTTTCTTCCTTGTTTGTTGGACCATGCAATTATTTTACACAAGTGGGCAAAAAACTTCGTCAAACCAACAAACACGCACCTCAAATCAATCTCGAATACACGAGCTAGATAGACCAAAATAAAAACGGGAAGCTTGGCAGTGCGACAGAAGATGCTGGCTTTTCTATCATCTTGGCTTCTTCGTCGCGTGACGTTGAGATCATCCTTTTGCGGGTCGCCCACGCTGGATGCGTCTAGCGGGACGAAATTATCTCTCGTGGACTACAAATTGAGAAACGCCTTCTTGTTTCATTAGACGTTCTAGCTTCTATCCTCTGAGGTCGAAAATCTCACTTAAGAAAAGCAGCTTGTCGACCGTCGTCACTGTCTTTGACGCAATCGGCGACGACGAGTCAGTGACGCAAGTGTCGCCCGTCCGCTTGTAGCGCTTAGCACACACGCATGTGAACGTGTCCTTGCTGCACTCAGCATTCTTCACCTTCACGCACTGCAGCTGCGGGATGATCGTGTTCGCGCACCAGCCGCCGAGTGTGCCGTTCTCGTGACGATTGTGGTCTGCGGCGAGAAACAATCGATAATCAGCCGCCTGGGGGCCGAGATCGGGTGTGGGATTATAGCTCATGATGACGTCAAGAGGGGACATGAGGAAACGCCTCGGCGAGATGCTAATGAATAAGATTTGCAACTCACACACCTTCGATGACGGCATCGGACATGATAAATGGATTGAGCTGATTGCAGCGGCCGGCGACGTTGATGTAGTTCGACGGACAGCTATTTACTAAGAAAGTGGAGCGGCGTACGACAACCGGAACGCGCAAAAGTGATGAAAACAAATTAGCCACAGAGCACGTGGAGGAAAAACGTCAACAAATAAATGAGGAGTTGTGTTTGTCCGATATTTTTTCTTCCAGTTTGCTATCATGCTGCAACGTTTATTGGGGACGCGCAAAAAACCGCAGAATTAGTGATAAAACGATAAAATTGTGAAAAAATCATAAAATAAATAAAAATAATTTCACTGAATTACAGTTTTTTCATTTGTGTGTAGTTTACATAAACTTTTAGACTCTTTCGGTGGTTTCTTGATTCTAAAAGTCGGTGAACGTTTTCGAAACAAAAGTCAAAGTTTCGCTTTGCCTAAGCTTTCATAAATCGGAGAATTTTCGAATTTAATTTTTGCTGTACAAAGCTCACAATTTTTTTCCTCTAATTGTCGGAACTCTACACCCATACGATCTTTACCGCAGTTGATGCCAAGCACAAGTTGATTGCTCGGGCAGACGCAGTAGCCGAACATACACGTCGCCCCAGGCGTTATGGAGTTACACTGCTCCTGGATTACGCAACCCGACTGTCCAGGCCAGAAGACTACGGCAGACAAGTGTTACGATTAGTAAACTGTGCGAAAATTTCGAAAATCACTAATCACTTACGTTGGCGGCACACCCCTTGGATTAGCAAATAACCAAAGCCGCAGTTGCCTATAAAAGCACTAGTTAGACTAGGATTGGTAGTTTCGGGCTGCCTCCAAGGGCTCCCCGCCCCATTGAGGCAAATTTTTGGCCGTGCTCCCCAGCCACCAACAACAATTTTTTTAAGTTTTCAAAGTTGGGCGAAGTTTTTGAAAATTCCCATTTTTCCAGACTTTTTTGCCGCTCTCTTCTTCAGACACACTTTTTGTAAAAGTCCATCTTACCACTTTGTTTCCAAACCGTGAAAATACCGTTTTAGTAAGTTCCCGCTTACCACTTTTTCTCGATAATTTTTCGTCAGAAAAAGGGAGTCTCAGGGGGCCCCGGCACAGGGGGCAAATATTCTTGCCCCCAACTACCATCCCTAGTTAGCCTCTAAAAATAACTAATTAAAGCGCTATGCACTAAACCAACTACTTGTGCTAAATCTATAAATAGCTCAAACCAAAACTCTAAATGAGCTGCGTCTAAAATGACTGCAATTAAAACATCTGACAAAGCCAGGCATTGGAACGCGACCAACAGTTACACAATATTTGAAGCCAGCTAAAATTCTAGCAATAAATTTAGAATTACTCGTCGCCACTCTGTGTTAGTTGCTCTGTAATTCTAAAAATCCCAACTAATGCAGCTAGACATACGAACATTTGTTGAAATTATGCATTTCTCCAAAAAATTAAATCTTATATTTTACGAATTTTTAGTAAATTAGGTGTGAAGAATTCAAAGCTGATTTCGAGTTTTGTGCAGTAGAGTTTGTCATCTCGAGTCCAAAGTGCAAATCTGCCATCTTTTACCTGCTGGCGAATCAGTTCCCGTCACCGATTGTTTCGGGTCATTCCACGGGATGGCACCCGGCTGACCACAGCACTGATAGCGTGAGTTTGTTATGCTCCACATGCACGCAAAGCCCGACGGACATTCCGCAGAGGAAGAGGTGCTGCCCGCCGCAAGTGCACAAGGCCTTACTTTGAACGTCGCCGGATCAACGTAGGGTAACAGCGACGACGGACAACCTGAACCTGAACGGCGATCGATGAGGCAAAGAACGAATTTTACCAGACACGAAAGCATTATCAGACAAGAAGATGCGAGAAAATATCCTCTCTGGCCATTTTCTGTTACCTCCGGTTAGGCTAGCTCCGACGCCACTACAGCACTGCCACCTCAGAAAGGGAATGCTCCAGGTGCACGAGAAGCCGTTAGGACAGGTGCCGCGCGTGTCCGACGCCGGACCCGGATTACAGGTTAGCACCCGCTGCGTTGACGGAACTAGCGAGACCTGACTACCATCCGGACAACCGGTGTCTAAAATGCGCTACGCGCTAAAGCTAGAACGCTAGTGTTTATACTTTCGTTCCAAAGAAGATGAGCTTTAGCTTTCCGAAAGTGAAAATTTTTCAGATAATTCCGGCAATACTAGATGAAAAATTATCGATAAAATTAGCTGTAATATCACTTTTTCAAACAATTGAGCTTCTTCTGCGAAAATTATTTTTTTCTTGAACAATGATTTTCCAAATATTTTTCTTTTAAGGCCTATTTCAAAGCTTTGCTTTTTCGATTTTCGTTTTTTTTTTCTCTAAAAAACAATTGTTTTTTGAAAAAAGCATGAACTTTTGGAACACATAAAAACTTTATTAATTTTTATTCTTGAACAAAATTTAATTTTTTACGAGAATTTCAGAAGGACTGATGTAGGCAGGCAATGTTCGATTTTTGAGTGATATCGTATGTGTTAGCCCATAGTTACAGACCGATCGGTTGGACTGTCTGCTCGCTGCTGCTCCCACAACAGTAGAAGTTCGAGCCACTAAGAGCAGAGTTTCGCGTGCAACTATAGCCGAACGGACACGACGACGCGATCGTCGGCGAGCACGTCAACGGCGTCTGCGTCGACGGCAGCAAGAACGCGTTCGTGCCGCTCGGGCAGATTAGCTGCCGACCAACTAGAAGTAGGTGTCAGTCTGTGCGACCCGCTGGTTAGTGAGTGATATTAGCTCCTCCATCTAGCTTACCGTCAATCATGCTAGTGCTGCCCGACGGACTACAGCAGTACCACTTCGTCCGTGTGCTACTATAACGACATTTGTACCCGAAAGCGCAGTTGTTTGCGACGTTAGGAAAGCACTCGAGCGCATCGTTAGTAGCGGTCAATAATGCGTTCTGACCGGTCGGACAGAAGTCCGGAACCACTACAATAAGCGCAACGTCACGACGTGCAGCCCTGTACTCGTACTTACAACGTATACTAATCAATCAATCAATCAATCGATACCTATGCTTTGCAAAAACAGCTACACTCGCTGTAGTACATCGTCCAACAACTGTGCTACCGGGCGGGAAGGCTTTCTCAAAAAAATCTTTTTCGAGTGAGTTTTGTAAAATTTGTTTTATAAAAAAAGCACAAAAATCAGATCTCACTGTATTGAATATATGAGAAATAATAATTTCGATATCGCAACGAATCTCAAAAGTTTCCCTAGCTACACTATGTCGTTGTCATACATCAAACACATTGCAAATTAGCGACTGTCAAAACGAATCGAAGCAGTTTTAGCTAGATTTCGACTCGCATTCTCACAACTATTTGACTGTAGCTTTGCCAGGTCGAGATCACGTGTTTCAAGGCAAAAATTTTCGATTTTTCCCAATTTTTCGATTTTTTTAGGGCGTAATTTACAAGACTTCGTGAATTTGGTCGTTTAGGTTTGATTGAAATCGTCGTGATTCGATTATACTAAAATCGCCTCGATTCGATTCAGTTTGATTCGACTCGCACAAACGTTTGGTTTTGACCGTCGCTTTACATGAGAACAACATGAGGAAAGCACAAGTTTACTGAGGAAGAAAGAAGTTCTCGACATCAGCGTCGTCGCCTCCTTTTACCTGATGGCGAAATGCCACAGCAGAGGAACTGATTGGCGATATTCGCAGCCCGATAGCACGCGTAGTTCGCGGGGCACGTATTCGACCCGAACACGCACTGCATGATCGACATCGTGCCCGGCTGAAAGTACGGCACGTATCCCGAAGGACACGTCAACGACGAGGAGCCGATCAAAAAGGACGAGCTACAGCAGATCGACTGCCCCGTCGTCGTCTGCGAACACGTGTAGCCGTTTGGACATACGTTGAACGCGCCAATTTGGCACGTCTGGGGTTGAGTGGTACCTGTGTGAAGGGTAAAGCCGGAAGTGTAACATGATGTGGTTTCGTTTTTGCAGAAAAATGCGATCTGGAACATCCTGGAACAATTTTCGAACGCCTGGATGTTCCAAACCTGGAACGCCAACTTTAATTGGCACGAACGTAGGAACCGATGTTTATAGGCATATTGAGCTTTTGTTTTGAATTCAGCCCGAATCGATAAAACCATCCAAGACACACGAACAACATACACACCTTCGTCGATTTTAGAACATATTCTAGAATACCCTATTCCGTAAAATTTCATAGCGAAAGCGTGAAAACGGGAAATTTCACTGGTTCTGCGTGTGTTGGTAAGCCTCGGAGTACAGTGTTGAGATAGGTCCTATAAAAAGCCAAATGCTTTACCAGGGATATAGTACGGCGACCCGTTCATGCAGACGGACGTGACTGAAGATGTCGGACAACAGTAGAAGTTTGACGCCAGCTGAGATTGCTGGCAGGAGTAGCCAAGAGGACAGATCCCACTCATGAACGTGCACGTCTGCAAAGTAACTCTGCAGAACACGTTCTTTTTTGGTAAAATAACGAATATCCAACCTGCGGGACGGCCGTTCCAGGAATGTAGTAGGGTATGGCTCCATTCGAGCAAAGTACTGAAGTGGTTCCACCGCTTCCGGAACCACAACAGAGACTTTGCCCGAAAAGCGTCGACGGCGAACATGTGTAGCCGAATGGACAGGTCGGTTGAATTGGGTTACAAAATTGGCGCTGATTTGTTCCCGGATTTATGTAAGGCAGCGTTCCACTGGCGCAGTTGACCGCCGATGAAAGACCACAACAGTAATAAACGCCGAAGCTGGCTGTTGACTGCATACAGGCGTAGCCTAAAATATATAAATAACACAAATAAATAAAATAAATAAACAACATAAATAAATAAAACAAATAAATCGCTGCTAACCTTGAGGGCATGTCGCGACGTTTGGCGAACACTGCATTGGCTGCAACAATCCCGACTGAAGATACGCGAGGTATCCCGCAGGGCACTGACCAGTGACGGTTCCCGTCTGCGGGCAGCAGACTGATGCACCGGCTCCGACGCCGACGGCCGTTTGGCAAACGTAGTTAAACGGACAAGCAACCATAACACCGCCAAACTGTGAGCACACCTGAGGCTGCGAACTGCCGGGCGGAATATAGGGCTGAACGCCCGTCGGGCACATATACGTGCCCGTACAACAGATGGTCGAGCCCGCGGTCGACGAGCTGCAGATGTAGCCAGCGGGGCAATTGTTCGTCGCACCGATGATGCAAGTTTGGGGAGTTATTGTGCCCGGAATAAGGTACGGCGAACCCGAGACGCACTGCTGCGACTGAAACTGCTGCTGGCAGCAGACAGCCATACCGACTTGGCCGACCGAGACCGTGCAGACGTAGCCGACGGGGCACGCCGTTTGACCAATGATACAAGTTTGCGCCTGGCTCGTTCCGGGCGCTATAGCCGGGATTTGGCCGGCCGGACATGTGGCCGCAAAAGTGGTGCTCGTGCAGCAGATGAACTGCCCGGTTGTACCCTGAGTGCATTGATACCCTAGAAAATTTTAGCGTTTCTGAATGTTTTATTTTAGATTTTTTTCTAAATTTTTCTATTTAAAACGATTTATGAACTGATGTATCACGCTTCTGTTGATGAAAGAGCTAATATCAGAAATTTTTATTTTAAATCATTTTATACCACTATTGTGAAATTTGCAATCCTACCAATTTCTCTTTAGAATTTAAATTGTGGTATTTTGATTCAAAATAAGTTGCCCTACCGAGCTGACAAGAGCTGAATTGTGGAACGCACGACTGAGGAACGCCAAACTGGAGAAGCGGTGTACTGCCGGACGGACACGACGCCGTGAAGGAGCTCAGGCAACAAACGCCTTGACCGGCAAGGCTGCCGATGCCGGACAAACACTGATAGCCACCCGGACAAACAGGTTGCGCCAGAACGCAAAGCTGAGCCGTCGACGTTCCGGGCCTAAAATAGAAAATTCTCACTCAAAAATGTTTCAATACGATCTGTCAGTTTATACGTACTGTACATATGGCGTCATTCCCGATGGACATTGCGTCGTCGAGCCAGTCGAAAGACAGCACACCAGAGCGCCAGTCACTGACGACGTGCAGATGTAGGGAGTAGGGCAGGTGTTGAAGCCCACCTGACACGTCATCGGGGTCGTCGTTCCGAGTGGTATGTACGGCGTCTGACCGTTTGGGCAAGTGCCAAAGTTGGTCGTCGACGGGCAACAGGCAGGCTGACCGGTGTTCGAAATTTGGCACGTGTAGCCGAATGTGGCGCACGAGTTTGGCACGTTGATCGTACACGTGACACCCTGCTGAGCGGCTTGACCGTTCGGGCAAAGGCCTATGAAAAAACACAAATCCCGCACTTGCATACAACTGCTGGGAACTCAATATCATATGGCAAATTTTAGTTTATGAAGCTAGCAAACGTGCGAGCAGATGAAAATTTTTATTATTTATTTTAATTTTTTGTATTTTTTATATTTTATGTCTTTTTTATGTATTTTGTATGTATTTTTGTATGTATTTTATATGTATTTTTATATGTATTTTTGTATGTATTTTATATGTATTTTTATATTTTATTTTCCCATATCCAATCCGTATTGACAATTTGTCGAGACAGGCTTGGATATGACGAGCGATCGTGGCTAACCTGGACTGAACGAAGCAGTTGAGCAAAATGTCTGACACTGTGAGAGGGTCTCAAAACGATTATCGTTGCCGTCGCAGACGAGGAACGAGAATGGCAAGCAAGCTTGGACTTGAGTACTGTAGTACCAGCGTTGCATCTGGGCTTGGAATGTCGGACACTGCATGCCGATGCCGAGCGGCTGATTGCAAGCGTAAGCTTGGATATATTATTGGACGTTTGCAAGAAATTTGTCGAATTAGGGAAAGAGAGAGCGAGGAGACAACCTGGTGTTGGACAACAAAACTGTACGCCACCAATCGGTGTGCAAACGTAGTTGGACGGACACGGTACCGCTGGGGTACACGTTTGAATATTTCCGCTCGGATCCCTGAGAGCACTTCCGCCGGAGCAAACTGAAGATGAAGGTCAGTTCAAAATGCTGGAAATCACTAACGACATGTAAGAAGCGGCACCTACCGGTGGGATTGCAGTATAGACTGCACTCATACGAGCTTGGAAACTGAAAATAATTAAAATGCAATAAATTTTTTATGGGCTTAAAATTATATTTTTTTCAAAAAATGTCGAAAAAGTTATTTTCACCAATAGACCTTCCGAAAAAATTTTACAGATTTTTCAAAGAAATTTTTACATTATTTTCGTTTCCACCGCATCCGCTAAACTGAAATGAAACACAGCGCTTCGACTGAACGTCGAAGAAGTAGCGGCGAATAGCAACTGTGGAGCCACTAAAGCAGGGAATGCCGACGGCGACGGGAAGTATACAGATCTGACCTTCAAGAGAAACAAATCCAGCTAGGCCAAAATCTATATCGAGAAAAAACTGCCAACTAACTTCCAAGCGAGCAACAAATCTGAAGTCCCGGCGGACCGTACGCCGCCGTCTGACAGTTGTGCGTGTTCGCCGGACACGTGTTCACTCCCTGAATGGTGCACACCTGATTGGTTGAACCACTCCGAATCGGACTACCGTAACGACACATCCCTCAAACGAGAGAAAATCCAGTTTTTGGACCGTGGGAAAAAAACTGGTCTTCTACCGTCGAGGCAAAAACTCTGACAATCCTGAAGCGAATTGAAGTTGTTCGCGTTCCCACCACATCCGCCGTACTGAAATTGCTCGCACTGCGCGGTAGCGACGTTGAAGAACCAGCGCATCTGGACGGCGCCACAGTTGGTTCCGGTTTGAAGCGAGAGAGTGCAGACGGCGCCTACGTACGAAGGAACGCGATGAGGAAAGGGACGAAAACGTTCTGCGGAACAGACCTTCGTTCGGACAGCAGTTCCAACCGAACGCGCTCGACGTGCAGTCGTAGCCGAACGGGCATTGGATAGCGTCGGTGCATGTGACGCCTGGGTATGGGTCGCCGAAGAGACAGGTGGTTCCGAAGCGGAGACCTAGGGTATATGCGATGAATAGGACGAATCGACTAGAGAAAGAAGCGAGGCGAATCGAGAAGACACACCCGTAGAACACGAAGCGGGTCAAAAAAGAGGAAGTGCAGACATTCGGCGGTCGAAGAGTGGAAGCTTGATATGAAGCTTCATCGAGACGGCGGTGGCGCATGCGAGCCCGAACATTATCGATCGATCGCTTTTGTGAGTAGACTGTGTTGTGGCAGGTACACACAGAAAGAACAAGGGAGTTTGTCTGGAAGCGGAAGAAGGCGAACGTGTTATAAGAATATGCGAAGAAAGAGGAACACCAAAGAATGATATCGTCGCAGAACGGACCGGTCAATTTAGATAGTCACC
>JAQGBB010000120.1:0-26698 GCA_034691745.1 Prismatolaimus dolichurus
GTCATCTGCGTTTGCGGCACTCTCTACGCAGCGGCGATAGCTTATCTTGTCTGGCATCGAAAAAAGGCGGCACCTCCCGGGGCCACATCGGGCGCCGCGACCTCGTGGAAGGCTCAGCGAGTGCTCATGATACATGGCATTTGCCACTTCTCGACGCTCATCATGGTTGACGTATTCTTCGTCTTCGCCGACGCGCAGATGGGCTGTACGTACGGCTGGTATCTCGCCGCGAGTCTCGTCTACATCTCGGTGCCACCGCTGAATGCCGTACTTGTTCTGGCGCTGAACGCGTCGGTTCGCGACAGTGTGGCGGAGCTTTTCGCGTGGAGAACGAAGCAGTCGACGAGTAGATCGCAACACGCCGCTCGGCAGCAGCGTGGCAAATCGGTCGCAAACTCAGCTGCTCATCCACAAGCAATGGCAGTCGTTGACGTCTGAGAGAAATCACGTCAATGCTATTGTGCAGAAAATGAAAGGAATAAGTTTTAGAGCCTAGATGCTCGACTAAGATTGGTTGAACCTAGCGTTGCAGCATGTGCGACGCACAAATTTCTCCGCACGGAAAGTGACAATGCCACGCTAGGGTACTCGACGCACCCGTCTTTGTTGAATGCCGGAAAATAAGTTACTTTCAAATTCACTTTCGTGCAGAACCCACGGGACGATTCAGCCAAAGTTCTCCCATTCTATCCACTTTACCTTTATCGATGCCTGTGATGACGTGGCTACAATCGTGCATGCTGCCATTTTATTGTGTCTTCCTGATTTTCTGTCCAGACGATTTTTTTGAAGCTGATACGTTTTCGCATTTGTGTCTGCGCTCTCGAGAATGAAACTACGGCACAGTGCACAATCCGAAAGAAAATTATGCCTTTCTTCCTGAGCGCAGCATCATCATCATCACGCGGTCTTTTGCGTTGCGGTATTTATGCAGCTGCATTGTGCTAGCTTCTTTCCTTCCATGCACCTGCAATAGACGATCCCAGCCAGGTATCTGCTCAAACAGACGACATCGGCAAACTTAGAATATATGGTTGAAACTTTTGTCAGTGAATAATGCTTGCTTTAGTTTTAGTGCAGCGTCATGAACGAAACGGATCCCTTCAGCTCGATCGCGCCGGAAGTGTGAACCAAGATTTACCTGAAATGCTATCGCCTATATGCGAATGGGTTACGGTAGTGTACGCGCGTGCATGATATTACTATTGCTGACGTAACTATGCTCATCGGCGTTTAGGTAAAGCATTCGGTGTAATGAACGGGACCAATGACTCTGCACGCGATAATACAAATAATATCGTAAACATCAGATGTCGCCACTTTGTCATAAACGAAAATAATTGTGCAATAAGCGTGCGATTTCATCTGTCGCAAGTCAGAAGCTATCCATCTCGTACATTAACAAGTTGTAAGTGATTATTATTTCACATATACTCTTGTAATACCGTATACCTTGTGTATTACATACCGGCACATCAGGATTGCGAATATACAAGAAAACGGTACAGTGATGATTTGGTTCGCTTCGCTAGCACACGGCTGGAGTAAAATTGAAGACGGACATCGATCTCGCAACGACTGCTGCTAAACTACCAATGTAGCTTTTTGAAGGACCAAAAGTGAGCTAATATTCGCTTTTGCGGGATTATCCTGTGCGAGCAAGGTGGATGACTCTTGCAAGCGGCGAAGGGCGAACGGTTCCAATTTCGCGAGGCAAAATATGTGACGAAGGGAGGGAGTCTAAAAATTTGAACTTTTGCGTCATGTCGTATATGGGCGGCCTCTAATAGCAGGATGTTCTCGATCATTGCTCAAGCAAAGGTGGCGTTCAAACGTGCCCGAAGTGCTCTTTGCAGACTTAGCGAGTTGGTGCAAACGGTATTGGCGTCAAAGTAATTCGCCTCTTTTGAAATGGCCGACATTATCGACTTCAAGTCACTTTCCGGCCCGGGGGGGGGGTGTCCAAACCTCCGACTATTTGCCACGTCTCCAATACCCCCTAAAGCGGATCGGTAGAACGCTGCAAGAGCTCAGCTTAAAAGCCTGCGCGTTGAGCATGGCAACTCGATCAGCGTCACATCTGAGGCCGTAATCATCGAAATCGCGAAACGAGTGTCTCACCTACGCCGCCTCAAATACAACCACGCCGACCTCACACCAGAAGCACTAATCACGATCGGTCAACGGCGCCGGCGGACTACGACGGTGCGATGCCAGCGTGAGATACGACGTTAGAGGCTAGCATCGAGGCTGCAGTCAGTTTGCTGGGACGGTTGAAAAAGCTACGCGTAGCGGAGTATCCGATTTGTCGTGAACTAACGCTGTCCGCGCAAGCAAATGCCACGTAACTCAGAAAATTTCGTTTTGAAAAATTGATGCGCCGCGACTGCGCATTTGCAGTTTTGTAATGCAAATCCATTTTCTCGAATGAGAATAACTCAGGAACGAACCAACCAATCAGTTTGAACTTTTTATGAGTTAAGCACGCCCATGAGAGACATCTCCTGAGCGTGCGCATTGAAAACCCACACAACTGAACTTGTGTGGTGTTTGCATTTGTGGGCAGAACGGCGCTTTGTTTTCTCTACGCCGCGTCATCGCCGTCGCTCCGTGTTATCGACGTTTGCGCCGGTGGCATCAATCGCGAGGAACTTGGTGACTACCTTCGTGAACGCTGCGATGAGCTTGTTGAGTTCTCGCTCTCTGCCCTCCTGAAAGTGAGATACGAGTATTACATGGCGTTACGCCCTCACTATTTCATCGATTGATCGAGCACTGCAAGAAGCTGAAGTGGTTGCGTTTTCGCTTGAGGGAGGAGCAGCACGTCTTCGACGACGTCCGCCTGCTAAGTGGTCTCGAGTCAATCGACTTCGAGAATATGCCACTGGACGACGACGACGTCGACGTCGAAAAAAAATGGCAAAAATATTCTCGTGTAGCGCTCGCATAGCTGAGAAAACTGGGCTTAGTGCCGACGCTGCGCGTCGCCCCATACACTCAGACGATTTTTTTTTTCAAAAAATCGCCAATCAACAAGTTTTCCCTGAAAAAAGTGGTGTGAGTGAGTGACTATGGCAGGTGGAAGCGGAGTTTCTAAACACCGCCAACACCATCGTGTTCCCCGAGGCCAATTTCATCATGTCAGGTCGACAGCGAGCCAATGCGATGCGAACTCCCGGCAAAAAAGAACCGGAAGTAAAGTGGTCCAAGTTGCAACCACTTTCAAAAATCGGAAGGTTCGAGTCGGCCGACGAAAAATCGATGCACTACGCGAACGGCTGTGCCGATCGGGAGCTTCATGGCTTGTTTGAAAACCACGACAATGCGCATCGTTTTAGGCGCGGATGCCACGGGCGGATCGCTACTCATGGCGCCACTAGACGCAAATCCCCGATAAGTGGTCCAAGTTGTATTTAGTTTTCCTACTTACTGCCACATGCTTTTTTATCTATTTGAGTTTTATGTATTTTACTTCTTTTTTATTTTGTTTTGGCTCCATTGTTTACAATATTTTATTTCTACATTATTTTATTTCTATTCACATGTATATAATAATAGCATTTGCAAAACTCCTTACCTCTGCTCGACTGGAACGTTGTCATCAAAATCTAGCTGAAAGACTCGATCCCTAGCTGTCGAAGACGACAGATATGAATCATCCTCCCTTGTGGCGCCCATATTGAGCAGTAGGTGTACGTTTGGTGAGCGGTTATTCCATTTGCCCTAAATTACCGAGTTTGCCAATTATTCGTCAAAAAGTAGCAACGCAAAACTGACTGTAAGCTGGTCAACAGTTCAGAGTAGAGTGCGATTGCCGAAGCCGGTACACCGTCATAGTATGGCCATATGGGCACGACTGTTGTCCAGTTGAACGCGCTTAAAATGGCTAATATTCCTAGATCAAAATCGCTAAAAAACGCAGAAAAATTAATCGAAAAACCGCTGAAGCTATGTACACATCGAAGAGTTCTACCTCATATCGGGAACCATGCTGATAAACGTATCGTAGGAAAGGCCGTCGATGCGTGGATCATCGCAAGTCTAAGAAAGCAATGAAGTGAAGATGAGGATTTAACAACAATTACAGTGACTGGAGCAGGCCAGGTCGGATTTTGCTAATCCCGAACTGTTATGCAGAATATGAAAACTCAATTTTTCCTGAGTTCAACAGTCGTTATCCGGACCAATTTGGTGCACACTAGCGCTCACAGTGCTCGGACAAAGTTACCCTACTCGGCGCCGAAATTAGCACGTGAAGTATACACAACTCAAAATTTGAGCGCTGGTCAAGACCAGCCATGTGACGTGCCCCTACTAGGACTCCCACTGTGGCAAGCTTCATGGAAATCGAAAGTTTGGAGAAAATCGAAATTTACGAAAAAAAACCTCGATTTTCGATGCCTTTTCACATGGAGGGAGTACGTGAAAAATTTTTATGAGAATAAAAAATACTCGAAAAAGCCTGATATGATGTCATAAAATGGCGTAAAAACTGTTGACTACGATTTAGTTTCAAAAATTATATTTTTTGCCAGCTCTCGAATAGAATAAAACTGATGTTTGCTAAATTCAGATTTGAGAGCTGGGCCTCAGAAAACCTAATTTCTGAAGCTAGATTCGTAACAGGCAACGGCCGGTTTTGAAAGAAAAAAACAGAAAAATTTTGATTCGGTTTTCCGGAAAAAAATCCAGTTCGGTTTTTTTTCTGTTTTTTTTTCTTTTTTTCGGTTTTCACAAAGTTGACAAAAGTACTAGGTTTTTTTTGCTAAGAAACCGAAAAAACTGAACAAAACCAAAAGTAACCAGAAAACGTATCTAAAATATATCTAAAAAATAAAAGACCAAAAAACGGAAAAAAATCGAAAGTGACTAAAAATGGCGTCTAAAATGGCTTTCAGACAAAGAAAAACCAGAAAAAAATTCAAAACTCCCAAAAAACCGTTTTCGGTCCGGTTTTGGGAAAAAAACCGAAAATTTTCATTTCTGTTTGGTTACCCCAGAAAAACGGAAATTTCAGGCTTTTTTTGGTTTTTCGGTTAGCCGAAAAAACCGGTCGTTGTCTGATTCGTAATCAACAATTTTTTTCGACATTTTTTGACATCATGTGAGGTTTTTTCGAGCACCTTTCATTCTGTAAGTACTGTGACTGTTTTTCTCTTTCACTGCTGAAGTTCCTGGGCTACGGGCGTTGTGCAATGGCGACGATCAAAACAAATATTTTTAGCATCAAAATGCTCGCAAAACTCTTGAAATCGAATGTATTCACTCACTCGGATGCGCGTCGAATCGAAGCGAAAAATCTACCATTTATGGTGGATTTTAATGAACTGCGATTTTAGGCTTTTAACGAAAGCTGCAATGCCAACCACATTTTTCATTAAATAGTGTTGAAATTCACGATTTTACTAAAACTAAAACTAAAACTCGAGTTATAGTAAGGGATTTTGAGTTATAGTAAAAACTAAAACTGAAACTCCGGAGCAAGAAATGAAGGTGAATTTTCCGCCTATTTGCGACTGATTTCCGACGTTTTCGGTTAATTTTCCTCAGAAAATGTCGCTCTGAAACTCAAAATTTTTTTCGTACCCATGACAAAGCCCAAACTAACTCAATGAATATAACTATAACTTCAACTAAAACTAGAACTACTGATTGGAAACTAAAACTGGGCCGACCTGCCAACTAAAACTAAAACTGAAACTGGGCCGTCTTGGAAACTAAAACTAAAACTGAAACTGAAACTTAGTAAAATTAGTTTTAGTAAAAACTTGAGAAGAGTACACGGCAAACAGGACTTTCTAATACTCTAGAGAAACGTAAAAGTGTAAGATATCGCTAGGTTCCTCTCAAAGATTGCCTCAGTTGTTCTCCTCCATCGTCTCGTCGGTCCATTAAAAAACTGCCATCGAGCCAAACTTGTCTACCGCAACCCCCCATTAGTGTCCATGAATAAAGTTATATAGTACCCATTGGCTGGGAAGAGAGAACATTTCGTTCTTCTCAAGAATACAAAGATGTCCTATCCTGCATGTACTAACCTTGCTGACTTCTATCGTAGTGGTCAGCTGCACTGCGGTGTTTTGCGAAGAACTGAGAAGTTAGTAAAATACAGTTCCTATTCGTTGTGACGTAGTAGAACAAAGAGGCGGCTCGGCAAGCCAGTAAGCCTGCACTCAGCTCAGCGTTAACACGAATTCGTCGTTGACGACGAACGCAATCGGAGACTCGCAACGAAGTTACATGAGTGCAGTGCACGCACACGCACATGTCAAGTCAATATACAACGTCATCACACACTACGACATTCGAGGGCCACAGAATATACAGTCGAGAAGCAAGGAAATCTCGATCACAGGAAGCACCACGAAGGGCAAGAGCGTGCTGAATCGCAGAGCTTTAATATACTCGGACGGGACAAGAAAAACGATGACGACATTACCGCAGAGGCACCGGCAGTCGATAATTTTGTCCTAAAAGACGCCTCTCTACCTACAGTCTGGCCGACGCGGTGCCGGTGAACGAACGGCGGCCGATCTTCAACGAGAGTATTCGGTAAGCAAATATCACAGATCGGATTGCAAGGGAATGTGCCACGACGAGCGGGGAAGCTTGGGCGAGTGCTCACGTGCCGTTCTGGGGCAGGATGTGCATATTCATCGATAAGGTAAGAACGAGACTGGCAAGAACGAGCAAGAGTAATCGATGGCAGTCGTTTCGCGCCGGTGCCGCGTTACAACCGTCCCCGTAACACGCGCAGATGTAGACGTCGCCCTCAGTTCGAACTGGCAGCTTGAGGATCTGTCGCCGGTCGTACCAGCGGCAAATGTCCCGCTTGAGCCAGCGATAGGAGAAGACAGCGCTTTCGTTGAAGCCGTGCACGAGAAGTGTGTCGAAGCAGCCACGAATGTAACCGTACGATTCGTAGCCTACAAAACTATTTTCATTTTCTTCAAACTAGAAACGGAAAGAGTGCTTACCGCCAATGACAAGCTTCTCGACGAGCAGAACGCAAACGCTCGGACAATCGAGAAGGCCGATTGCGCGGTAGTCCTGCTGATTGTCACAACGGCGGCTGAAGTTCATCGGCAGGTTATATGTGAAGCTGATGCCGGCGTTCCACTGAACTTGATAGATCTCCGACATGCAGCTGTAACACTTGATTGCGTCTGCAAGCAGAGGAATATGATGAGAAGCAGTTTCGATGGCGATTTGTATGACTAATGATAAACTCAAATTAGAGGATCCATTCGGAGATAATCCTTCACATAAGACTGCTCATTAGGCGAAATGTAAAATGTAATGGGAAAAAGTCGATCACGATCTGTCATCATGATAAATGTGCCTTCAGCTTTTGATCGATGTCGGTGGCGAAGACACGATGATAACATTTGGATCTTAGGCTCTTGAGGGAATAATCATAAAAATTTATGGGCAGCTTCTATTTTCATTTGTTTTTCTCTTGACTTCTACAGTAATAGATAGAATAGCAGCTTGTATACCTAGTCGAAAACATTATTGAACAATACTAATAATAACAGTAATAACAACAGTAACAATAATAACTAATAAGAGCAATAATAATACAGTGAAATGTCGACTTTTTATATCTCTATTTTTGTTTACAATTCAGTTGTTTGCTAGACTATTTTGGCTCCAGAAATATTTGTTCAAGTATCAAAATTATCAAACTAAGCTTTAAATGCTAGTCGTAAGCTCATAGAAAAATCAGAAGTCAGGCAAGCTTCAAATATGGGTCAAACATACCAGGTCTCGTTGGTCGAGAACCCGCCTTTCGACTTGGTGGTGGAGTTTGATTCGCAAAAGTGACCGTCGCAAAAAGCACGACTACTAATTTCAGCGCAACAGTCAGTGACGGCAAACGTTGCCGAGAAGTAACAAAGACGCTCACTTGCAGACAGCAAGCCACTTTGTCCATTAGCAAAAATAGTTGCTTCGAAAGACGGAAAATGTTTTCGAGCAAGCTCGACTTCAAAGTTTCCTTCGTCATGGCTGTATTAGCCACTGAAGTGGCTCAGAGAAATTTTACTAGCTACTAATGGACAAACCCAAAATAGGCTTGGCGAAGTATGGTGTTTTAGAGCTGCTTTCTCTTTTCAATGACGCATAGAAAATGCGAGCAGTCAACCCGCATGAAATGGTTCAGTCTGACTGTGGTTCTTCCTTCACTCACCCTCGCGAAATGGATGCTTACCTGTTTCTCTAAAGAAGCCCAGAAGCAAGAGGATGAAAACGGAAAGCGTCGACGACAGGTAGCTTGAAGACTTGCTGCACGTTTTTCGTGTAAATTTACGCGGGAGACTCGCGGTAATCATATGCACAACGTCTAATTTTCATAGCTTCCGCTACGACGACCAGCGAAATCTCCAGTGAGCAATGGCAGTGGAGCCGTCAGGCGTGGCTTGATTTAACGCACAAATAATATATCAACGTTTGGGCGTCAAAGCCTCTAAAATCGATACTTTTACACAAATTGAGGGCTTATTTGAACTGGCTTTGTGTAACTGTAATTAGCCAAAGTACAGCAGTGCTTGCGCAGGGAGGGGGCGTACGCAGATGACGTCATGTCGAAAGCTAGCTTTTTGTGAGCTGGCCTACGTGCGGAGAGTGAAGAGGACAGCAAAATCTGCCGTTTCGATCAAAAAAGTTTGAAGCTTTACTTCGTTTAACTCTCGATGATTACGTTAGCATATTATTAAGGATTTTGAAATCGATATAATTGGCAAAAATGAATCTAATTTCGGCAAGCTGTGATGAAAAATTCGATGAAAATCTTCATCCTCAGCAGTTGGAGAAAAGCGGAAACGAGGCACAGATGATAAGAAATCGTCCGCATAATAAGCAAGCTGATCTCCGACTGCGAGCGCGCCTCCGCCTCTAACAAGTGGTAGAGATTTTTATTCGGCTAAAAGGTCGATTTTTCTTGATTAATTTTAGCCGCGTGCTGGTGCCCAGATGAGAAGGCACGCCCGCTTCGCGAATCTCAACGCGAACGTTTTACTCCGCTAGCGTCGGCGCACGTCTAATCGACGACGTTGACGAATTTTGCCCGCTGGCGTATCAGATGCGCCGGCGTTCTTCCTCAGGAAACCACACAAGCACGCCAGCAGCTATTTGTGTGTTTGTTCGCAAGATGTAGTGGTAGGCCCACTTTGATTGCCGCACGCCAACACAACAATAGCTGTCAGGCAGGAGCGCGTCGAGTGGAAAGAGGTGAGCTGAAAATTTCGCCTCGCGTCACCGACTTCTCTCCGTCGAGGCGAAAGAGGGAGGGCGTTTACTGAATGCACGAATTAAAATTTTATTAGCTAGTTTATCGTTGCTCGCTGAGACTACGTGCTGGGTCGCGCTCAGGCGTTAAGCGATTCTCGACGATTTTTGAGGTGGAATGAGCAATTTGTGAAGATTTGGATGAAGAATGAAGATGAAAGAAAGCATTCGTGCAGGCTTCTGTTTACAGCTTGAGCGTCGAGATTTTGAGGAAACTTGAGTCGACCTTCACTCATGACTGGTGTGAACTAACGACAATCAAAAGCAATCAAATTTCGTCGAATCGAATCGTTCGATTTCGATTCGGAATCGATTTGATTCAAATTCGATTTTTCAGAATTTTTAAGTGCTTTCGCTTCGATTCTGCAAATTTTTGATGTTGACCATCGCTGGTGTGAGGCTTATTTCCATGAAGTCAGTAGTGAGGACTAGTTTGCAAACGAAATAGAGAAGAGTGACGTCTAGCGTCACCCGAACCACGCGTGGGACCATCTGGTCGGTCGATAAAATCTGTCATTTTTCACACGCTGGTAAACGCGGCACGGAAATCGCGAAAGAAAATTATCATATCTATACTCCCCGCGTGCGAGCTGCCAGCACCTTTTGGGCGGTCCGAAAACGTGGCACGCAATCATCCTTGCGACGAGTACCAGCACCACTGGCTCCACGCGTTATGCTTAGTTAAAATCGATGCCTCTCACTCTAACCGCCGTGTGGCGAGGGATAGCTAATATTTGGAAAGCTGAAACGTCCACCGGCGTGGCGCGCGAAAACGAGGCAGAACTTAACACAACAAAAGGCGTCTGGGATTGCACGTCTCTCCGAAAAGCTTGCAAGCTCCGAAAGCAGAGATGTGGGACAAATTGACTTTTCCCTTTTCGCTTTGCTTCACTTCCTTTTTTGCGCTGCCGTTCGATCATCTCTCGCCGGCGCTCTCTCGTTACATTGTTGTTAGCATGGAACGTCGGTCCATCCCGCCTGGTTGGCATGTATCGAAAATTCAATGGAGCCACTGAAGAGAGGAAAGTTGTTAGCCGCGCGTGTGCCAAACGAGAGATAGGAAGACACCCGAGCTAGTACGAACATGATTGGCAATTCTGGAGGCCTCAATGAGCGCTTTGCTTCTTCAGTTTCTTCCCCTTCTCCTGTGAGCAGAAGAAAGCACACTATAATCCACGTCGGCTTATGGTGCGTACGAGGTAGCATTACGCAATGACGTCGTTAGCTTGCATATTCAAATTGGTCATATCTCACGCGTCGGGCTTTTCTTCCTGGAGTCGACTCCGATGGAAATTGGAAAACTGATGCGCCCGCTCCCGTCTTCCGAGGCAAGAATGAAAGTTTTGTCAGAGCACGCCAAAGGTGATTTGTTGCTCGAATATAGGCGTGCTAGGAAGATTTTCTTAATCGCTTATTTGCGAGGAAGAAAACCGATCAAAAAATGTTGGGCAAATAAAGAAATCGTTCTGTAGTCGCGTCAACGTTCTTACTAGAGGGATCCATTGCAACCGCTTTGGACTACACTTGACACAAGCTCGGGCTAGAAATACATCCGGAAAATTTGAAAAGCGTGAAACAAAACATATTTCGACTGTCGACTGTACTTGCGACTGCATTTAAAGACCACATCTAATTAAAGACTTAAGTGACGCACTGAATGGAAGTGTCTCTCAAAAAAACACTCGTTGGCGAGTTGAGCACATTATGACGTCACTCATAGTAAACGAGGCTATCTTTTACCCGTAGATGGAGACCATCACGCCTTAGCTTGAGCCTTAGCCTAAGCCTGGGCCTAAAGCCAAGCCTAAGCTTTAGTCTAAGCTTAAGTCTAAGTCGATGGTCTCTCAGAAAAAGACAAATGGTCTTTAAAAAAAGCTTTCCTGGACGTCATAAGACCTTTGAAAGGTAGACCTTCTTGAATTAGCTGTCGCCAAACAGCAAAAAAATCTATTGTTGAATGAATAGTCCTGAAAGAGATTGCACTCTCGTCCTGAAAGCAGCGAACTATCGATGAGTCAATTACGCATTGAGCGACTCTGAATGCTACGCCTTGGTGCTTTAACGTGCTTTTTTAGGTAATGAGGGCATTTAGCGATTGAGAAGTTTCTGTTGTACTGCGGAAAGATAGGATTGCGTTCCCTTGCGTTGCTGCTATCAGCAGGTTCTGCACTGAAAGCCAGACGAAAACCAAGTTTTCCAGTGCTTCTTGAGGGAGCTCTTTCTGAGTCAAAGTGACCAATCTCTATCAGCAGAGACAAGCATACGAAAAATTAATCGCAACAAACATGAGACAAACTTGTGGATGTGTTGAAGAAAAGTCTTTAGACTACTCTCGATAAACGAAGACGACGCTCGAATTCAAACTTTGTGCATCGGTACAGTACAAGTCAAAGAAGGCTTTCGCACTTTCCCACACTGTTCGTATACTATACGAAGACTTCTCAAATCAGCGTTTGACTAAGAGGGCCAGCTAAGCTGTAACGTAATTGAGCGCGACGCCGTCCGTGTCGTCGGCTGAGTTGCCGGGCCGTCGAAACAGATAGTACCACCAGTAAAAGATATTGAAGACGGTGAAAGCAGGCGGGAAAAACATGAGCGAGAAGAAGTCGATCGTTTCCGGTGCACTCTCGGTGATCATCCGTGAGAGGAAGCTCGGCTTCGGTGGTTCGAGCGACAGTATCGTCTCTGTCGGATCCAAGTTGCGACAAGTCCGCTTCCGCGTAAGCAGCAGAGGTTCGACGGTGGTGTTCGTCTCGCTCGAAAGCGAGTTTCGTTGGACCGATGCGGTCATAGTCAGCGGCTGAGCGGAAATCGATTGCGCCAGCGTTCCGTTGTCGTACTCCCTCGCCGTTTGATAGAAGTGCGTTTCGTTACTCCCTCGCCGATTACCGAGCTGCGTTAGCTCGAGGCCAGCACGCCAACGTCGCCGCCGCGACTTATGCATCTGATTGCGGTAGATGCGGCTGACGCAACAGACGATCGCTAGCTCGACCATTGTGGCGAACACGAACGAGATACAGCCTTCAAGAAAAACTGGGATTTTTTCGACAACCAAAATTAGCTGCAGAAGAACCACTGCGAGTAGCGACGGCTATTAAAAAGAATTGCAGTAGGGTAGAATCGAATAGAATAATAAAATCTTGAAATTTCTCGATTCATTTCGATTCAAACTTTTGCCATCGGTGCTTCAAGAAATTTCTATTGGATTCGATTTGGAATCGAATAAATTGATTTGATTTTTGAAATTTTGTAGGGCTTTCAGCTCGATTCGATTCCAAGCCAATACCGAGCATCCAAACGTCCATCGCTTTGATGTAGGATACGCGCGGGAGATTTCGCAGAATGTTGCCAAACTGAAAGGTGAGCGCAAGAAGTGAGCTAACACCAACGGTCGCCCTCGCCGGAAGCGAATTTGGATCCATTGTGAACGCCACCCAGCTGACCATTATCGTTAGATAGGTCGGAACATATGCCTAGATTGAAAATCTTTGAATACAAGTGGACCGGCAAAGCCGAAAAGCATCCGGCTTTAAACAAAAACAACGCACTGGGAAATTATACGTTGTGTTCTGGAATACCGTGGAACATCCTGGAACATAGTGTGCTGTGACCCTTTGGACTTCCGCTAACTTTTGATTTTTCGAGGGGGATAAGGGAGATAATGGTCATCTGACCAGTAAGCCTCTTCTTTTTAGCGCTCGCTTCGCTTGCTGTTGCCGGATGCGAAAATTCAACCAAATAAGAAAATGTTGGATTCTAGTCACTTGTAAAATGTAGAAACCGTAGCGCCTTTCAAAGTTGAATCGGATCACGAGACGATCCCAGTTCCCATTCGGATAGAGAACCGTCTCGTTCTTGTGCGACCACCAAACGAGGTCGAAGTCGGGCAACTCAATCTTCTTCATCAGCGTCACTGGCACATGGTAGAACTGGAGCCGAACTTCCTCGGCGTTCATGCTGTAGCTCTCGAAGACGAGCTCGCAAACCTGGCTGTCGAAAGGAAAATTGCGTAGATCCAGCTGGCATGGGCCTTTGACCTATAGATGTATGGTTTAGATAGACTAGAAAGGATAACCATTTGAATTTGGTGCTACCTCCATCCGGTAGTTGACCCAAAGCGTTCCATTTGCGTACAAGATGACGAAGATGTTCTCCGTCGGCGAGTTGTGAATGCGAGCGTTTTTCGAGTTCACCAAACACGTGTTCGGCGTCCAAATCTTCTCGAGGATCTTTGGTTCAAGCGTGACGTTCGTAACGCATTGCGTCAGGTTCTCAAAGCTGAGCCGAGGATCGCGCCACAGTTGACTGTAGAGGATGTCGATTTCAAAGTCTAATTATAAAACTGTTATAAAACAAAATATATGCAATAAACATAATCAAAAATAACAAAACTATTAAAAAATTAAACCAACTATAAAAATGATAAAAATAAAAAATAAAAATAATGATAATAATAATAATGTAGTCGGACAGTTCAATGACACCATATCGAGTGCATAAGTTGAAGATTTTTCCGAATTCACCTGAAGTGATCTCATTGAGGCTTGAGACGTCCTGAACGTGCATCTCTACCAGCACCAGGACGCCATCATCATCCGGAAGCATGTGCTTATTGTGGTAACGGTTAACCGTGCGGTCGATTATTTCGCCCTCGTCGAGGCGATCTCTGCATTTAGCTTTCTTGCTATATGTTTCGCGAATCGACGCCACGAGGAAGAGCAAGACGAAGCCGCGAACGGTCATAACTGGTATGGCGGCTGCGCGTTGATCATTGACGCTTATTTTTAGGGTTCAAATCTGGACGTCCAAATCGCAAATGATCGAACGTTCAGGGACAAACGGGGCATTAAAAAGAAGCTAGAGAATTACCTCATCTACTTTATTTTATCGCCCCGAGTTTTATGGCCAGCCGATGCAAACTTCATTTTTACGCCACAGGTACAAACTGGAGGAGGGGCAGCGTTTTTAATGATTTAGCGGGAAAACGCCTCCTCCACAATAGTTCGTTTGCTAACTCAAAAGGTATATCGCTGGATGAAGTACCCATTGTCAATGCGATGAAGGCTAAAGATTAATCAAAGCAAAAGGTGCCGTTCCTCGGGGAATAATCTCGAAAGCATCAATTTCCAGCGTTGCATCGACAAGCTACAAGCGGACCCTTCATAGATTTCATTATTCGAAGCCATACGTGCGCGGTTGGCACATTCGAAATAGTCGAGCTAATAAAACGTGAATCGAATGTGCTCGTCAGGCGAATCTCCTTTGATGAGTCCTTGAAAGAGATATCAAATATAAAACCCGAAAAAGCGGCATATGTCAACACTCCAGCTAAGACAAGGGGCTAGCAGTCAAGACAGAGAGAGTAGATCATTTTGTTTTAACTTAAAAGTCGCAACAAGCTCATAAAAACTGGTAAATGAGGCAGACAAACGTTTTTTGCTTTGGGAAAAATCACTTTTGGACTCGTCAAAATGAGCGACATATCCCTTTCAGTGGAACCAAATAAGGGTGTCAGTTTAAAGGGCGATAAACCCAGTCAAGCTTAGTTTATCAAACCTGTCCTATGGTCCAGGAAAAGTTAGCAGACAAGACACTTTTTATCACATTCTACCTGGAGCGAGCAGCGCGAAAGAACAAGGAGGCTTACTGGTCATGTTTGGAAAATCACCATCCCCGAATTCGAGTTCGAATCGTCAAAGGCAGCCGACGTTGAAAAGAACGCCGTTTTGTCGGCGCTTACAGTTCTATCTTTGGTACATGGGTAATATTTATTGGTATCAAGGTGTGAAAACCTTCGCAAATTCAAGACTTTCAAAGCGCACACATTTCAAACGAATGACAGAAGAAGCATAGAAATCACAAGATTGAGTGAACAATATCAACGCTGCTGTCATCGTTTGCCGACTTCGATTGCCGAAACAGGTAGTGCCACCAGTATAGTACATTGAAGAGGGTAAAGGCAGGTGGGAAGCACAGAAGCGAGAAATAGTCGATCGTTTCCGGTAAGCTTTCGGTTAGCCACGAAAAGAAACGAGGCGGCGATGCCTCAAGCGACGTTGCCCGCTCCAGATCACAGTGACACGACTTCGACGGAACGAGAAGGTGTTGCGTCTCAGCAGAGTTAGCTTCGCCATTCGGCGAGCTACGCTCTTTCAGCGTCGACGTATAAACGGGGAGGGTGGCATTTTCCGCATAGTGCAACGATGATGTGCCATTCGAGTAGTTGCTGGAGCCGTTTGACTCCTGGACGTTGATGTTCGTGCCGCAACCCTGTCTTCCGCGTGGATTTTTACCCGGTCGTTTACGTGATCTTAGCCTCCGATTACGGTAGGCCCGGCTAACGCAGCAGACGATCGCAAGCTCGACCATTGTGGCAAAGACAAACGAGATACAACCTTCAATAATTTTCAAAATGCCAATTTTTGAAAAAGCGCGACCTATTACCGACCGAGCATCCAGACGTCCATCGCCTTGATGTAGGAAACGGGTGGGAGATTCTTGAGAATGTTGCCGAACTGAAAGGTGAGCGCGAGGAACGAACTGACGCCGACGGTCGCCCGCGCGGGAAGCGAATCGGGATCCATGCAGAACGCAGTCCAGCTGACGACTATCGTTAAATAGGTCGGAACGTAGGCCTGCAGAAGTTAGCCACTAAGAAGCTTTACTTGCTGTTGAACTCTTTCTTTTATACTTGCAAAATGTAGAAACCATAAAGCCGCTCGAAGTGGAATCGAATCACGAGCCGATCCCATTCGCCATTCGGATAGGGAACCGTGTCATTTTTGTGCGACCACGAGATGAGGTGGAAGTCGGGAAGTTTTACGCTCTTCATGAGCGTCACTGGGTCACGATAGAACTGGAGACGGACTTCCTCATGGTTCATGCTGTAGCTCTCGAAGACGAGCTCGCAGACCTGGCTGTCGAAAGGAAAATTGCGTAGATCCAGTTGGCACGGACCTTTGACCTATAGATCTATGGTTTAGACAAACTAGAAAGGATAACCATTTGAATTTGGTGCTACCTGCATCCGATGGTTGACCCAAAGCGTTCCATTCGCGTACAAGATGACGAAGATGTTCTCCGTCGGCGAGTTGTGAATTCTAGCGCTTTTCGAGTTCACCAAACACGTGTTCGGCGTCCAAATCTTCTTGAGTACCTTTGGCTCGAGCGTGACGTTCGTTATGCATTGCGTGATGTTTTCGAAGCTCAACTGAGGATCGCGCCATAGCTGGCTGTAGAGGATGTCGATTTCGAAGTCTAAATTTATAAGGAAAAAGTTCCTGTCTAAAAGCTATGTTACTGACAGTTCAATGAGCTTCAGAGTGCTACGTGGCACTGTTAGCTCGTTCGAGGCGTTACCCGAAGTGATCTCATTTAGGCTTGACACATCCTGAACATGCACCTCGACGAGGACCAGAACGCCAACTCCATCACCGTCCGACAGCACGTGCTTTTTCTGATATTGACTAACCGTTCGTTCGATTATCTCACCCTCGTCGATCCCGTCTTCGCATTTAACCTTCTTTGCGTACGATTCGCCCAGAGAGGCGACGAGCAGAACGACCAGAAAGGACATGAGCATGATTGGTGAAGCTAAAAAGTTCAGAGTACCACAGATGTTTTCTCGAAGAAAATCAGCAGGTGAGGCAGAGAGTGTTTGCTTAGCGTTCCAATTTAGCTACAATTGATCGGCGCCGAAGTCGGCTAGAGTTTCATTCTCGTGGTCCTCATGCGACAAATTGCAGCTGTCTCCGCCTATCGATTGATCATTCCTGTGCGTGTGTACCGGCATTACTGGAAACCAGACATTTCTAGAAACGCCTGAGGTTCTGGCAGGCATTGCGGGAAAAATTTATGTAAACATGAATTTTTTTAGCTTTCAATCGATTGTGAGCCGTGCCGAGCCGTGAGTATAAGCTCAAGTCTGCTTGATTAACATCCGCTATCAACTCTATGCACTAAGCTGATATCCAAGTCGGAAGATAACGTAGGAAATAGTATCTTTGGTCACGTACTTCCGACAATGCCTGCCAAAACTTCAGGCGTTTATAGAAACGCCTGGTTTCCAGTAATGCCTGTAGCACGTATATCGAAATAATCTGCGTTTTCAGGCAGATAACTCGTGAGGTAAAAAGCTAATAATTCGTTTTTGATTCCAAAGACTGCTTGTGAAATCGTGATTCAGTGTTTTTGGTCAAAAAATTTGTTGGTCAGAAAACCTCGGTTTCCGGGGTCAGCTTACACAGACGTATACTTCACGTCCAGGTGCACATGTAAGAAGGATATGTGCTTTGTCGCAAGCGGACGCCACACCAGAAAGCAGCTGAGCACTATCGAAAGAAACAACGTTATAAGAGAAAGCACTTCTGCAGTTAGTCGTCAAAATTGCGGCTGCACATCCAAAAGCTCCACAGTTGCCAGAGCTGGCGTCAAATAGTTCTCCGCAAACTCGCAAAAAATTGTTGCCCGTTTAATTAAAACTCGGTGTGCAAAGTTCAAGAGCTGGGCTTTGTGTCACTCTCCTTAAGCAAATTCTCTTTCATCACATCAGCAAGCATACGTGCAATTACGCGAGGTGGATTGAGTTTACTGTTGACGTTGATCACAATGGTCAGATATTCGAAACTTTGGGGCCAATTTGGATAGCACCACAACCTTGATCGCCACGAAGAAGTTCGTTAGAAAGCTAAAGCGAACGAAGAGCATGTTCCAAACGGCTTCAAACTGCTCTGCAGTATTCCAGAACCTAAAGTATAGCTAATTGCCTTGTGCGTTTTTTGTAACGGTAATTCCAAATCGAATCGTAGGATACCCGGTCATTTTCTACCAAAAAAATGGGTGCGGTTTCCGGTACGGCCAAAAACCCGGCTACACAACGGGTACGGGTACGTATCCGCCAATCCCTGGCAACGTATCTGCCTATCCCTGCTCACATTTCTCAATGAGTTCGACTTTGGCATGTCTACACAACAAATACTCTCGTTAGAGGATAACGCCGACTGAGTGGCGAAAGGGGGAAACGCCACAAAGCACACCACGTAACGAAGAAATCAGAAAGCTCACAATATTGTACGACCAGAATCACTAGAGGAAGCGCTCGATATAGATCTGCAAATCGTTTGTTTGGCGCAACGATAAAGCGCATCGATTTACCTACGGTATCTACCTACCATGCCGCTCGCAACGCAGGTTACAAAATATGTGTAGACCACATCCAACTCTTGCGCTCGATCGCATAACTACACTGGACACGCACGATTTTATCGTCATCAATTTCATCAACGTGCTCTTCGTCGCCACCAACGCTGCATCGCTTCGTCTCGGCGCCCACGATACAGAAGCTCAGCGAGCTACTCTGCCATCGCTATAACGCGTACTTCGTCGTCATGCCGTCGCCATTGCCGGTTCGTCTCGTTCCGTACCATATCGATGTCGAGAAGCATCAAACCGAACTCAGCTACACGATTGCGACCCAATCTGAATTCGTCGCTAGTGGAACCGTCGACATTCACCGTTTTCGGTTCGCGTGAACCACGTCGATCGGAAGCGCTCTAGATCTCGAATGCGCTTCCGTTCGTCTCCAGCGGCTGTCCGAACACTCCATCCTTTCATGTAATTTTCACGCCAGTTGTTGTTGGTTTGTATTTTTGCAGCATTTTTGTGCCTGAACACTGACTGGTATTGCATTGTCTCACGACTTTTCGTATTTTAGCTGGGCATACGTATGTGCGCTACAGGAATCGTTGGCTTGAAACTGGCGTTTTGTGTGTGACATTGCGAGTGGCATTATGTTCGAGTGAGTTGTTTGTGTGACTTATTAATAATATGACGACCTCTTTCAACTCAGTGTGGGCATTGAATAGTTTGAAAACAACGTTTCTGAAGCTGTCCTCTTAGAGTGTCCTTGCTCTGCGCGTCTTAACCAAGCGGCTTTACAGCAGTATCCGATTATCGTATGACTTTTACGCAAGCATAATAAGGGCTTTACTTAAAAAATCACCATGCGAGTAAGTTATTCCTAGCTCTAGCTGACGGCCAGACCAAACACTTTACAAATTTGCACATTTAGTAAGAAGCGATGCAGAGCAATAAAGCTACGCCATAACCTGATTGAGTACAACACCATCCGCATCGGTGGCGACGTTGCTCGTGTTCCGAACGAGGTAGTACCACCAGTAGGCGAGATTGAAGACGGTGAAGGCAGGCGGGAAAAACATGAGCGACAAGAAGTCAATCGTTTCCGGTGCACTCTCGGTGATCATCCGCGAGAGGAGGCTCTGCTTCGGCGGTCTCTCCTGCTGCGCGGTCGTCGTCTCAAGGAGATCGAAATGGCACATCTTCGGCGTGAGCAGGCGGGTCTCAACAGAGTTCGTCTCGCTCGAGGGCGAGTTTCGCTGCACCACGCCGGAGAACGTAAGATGTCCGAACGTCGAAGTGGTTCCGTTCTCGGAGAAGGCACCGTTCTGCTGGTACGAATGGGTTCCACAACTCGGTCGTCGATGGTTCGTCTGCATGTCGGTGCCAGAACGCTGACGTCGTTTTCGCGTCTTCTGCATCCGATTACGGTAGATACGACCGACGCAGCAGACGATCGCGAGTTCGAGCATTGTGCCGAACACGAACGAGATACAGCCTGAAACAGATGAACGGCTACTTCATTTTTCATGCATACCGAGTTTAGAAATACCGAGCATCCAAACATCCATCGCTTTGATGTAGGAAACCCGTGGGAGATTCTTGAGAATGTTGCCAAACTGAAAGGTGAGCGCGAGAAGCGAGCTAACGCCAACGGTCGCTCTTGCCGGAAGCGAATTTGGATCCATTGTGAACGCCACCCAGCTGACCATTATCGTCAGATAGGTGGGGACGTAAGCCTAATATCAAACGCAAACCATTTACGGCTATTTAATCTTGCTATAATCGAGGCAACTACGAAGGCTAGTAGTACTAGACGATGTGAGTTGTGGTTTTCAAACTACGTTTTCATCCCACGGTTTACAGTAAGAACACTTGAATACTAGCTCGAATCGACAAGAGAATCGATCAAATGCCGAATCGAATGAATCGTAAATCGAATCGAAAAAGGAACGGACTGAATTTAAAAGCAAATCGAACGAATCGAAAATCGATTGACTGAACGAGGAGTCGAATCGATTCGTTGAACCAAAAATCTATGCCCCAACTTCGGCTTATTTAGCGAACGGTGCGCAAATTAAATTGAAATAACAAAGTGGCCACTGACTTGTAAAATATAGAAACCGTAGCGCCTTTCGAAGTTGAATTTGACGACCAGACGATCCCAGTCGCCGTTAGGATACGGAACGGTTTCGCTCTTATGTGACCACCAAACGAGGTCGAAGTCGGGAAGTTCAATGTCCTTCATTAACGTCACCGGGTCGTGATAAAACTGGAGACGGACTTCCTCGTGGTTCATGCTGTAGCTCTCGAAGACGAGTTCGCAGACCTGACTATCGAAGGGAAAATTTCGCAGATTCAGATCGCATGGCCCCTTGACCTAAAAGTAGAATCGCCATGGTAAGTACGAGAACTCGCTGTTCGATCGCTGCCCTCACGTTCATCCGGTAGTTGACCCAAAGCGTTCCATTCGCGTACAAGATGACAAAAATGTTCTCCGTCGGCGAGTTGTGAATACGAACGCTTTTCGAGTTCACCAAACACGTGTTCGGCGTCCAAATCTTCTCGAGGATCTTTGGCTCGAGCGTGACGTTCGTTATGCATTGTGTCATGTTCTCGAAGCTGAGTTGAGGATCGCGCCACAGTTGACTGTAGAGGATGTCGATTTCAAAATCTGGAAAACATTCATGATGATATTCAAATTTAGCTGAAGGCATTTAAAATCCACCTGAAGTGATCTCATTTAGGCTTGAGACATCCTGAACGTGCATCTCGACCAGCACCGTAACGCCGTCATCATCCGGAAGCACGTGCTTATTCTGATATCGGTTCAGCGTCTGCTCGATTATAGCACCTTCGTCGATGCCGTCGCGACATTTCAGCTTCTTTCCTTGTGTCGGATTGACAAAGGCAGCAAACAAGAGCAGAACACATGCGACTAATTCTTTCAGATCCTTCATTTTTTAAAAGCGATCCTACAACACCGGAAAGGGCAGATGAGCGACACCACTCACGTCAGAGACTCAAATTTATTAACATGCGCTGACAGCTGATTGCAGAGGTCTCCAATGTCGTCTAGCGAGTGCCAGAAACCGACGAGCCAGGTACGGCGTGTCACATTACGTCGCGTTACAGATGGCACAAACTTATGCGTATACCTCTTTTTAGCCAACTAAGAAGACAAAACTTCATGCTGCGTATATATTGATGAGGAATTTAGCTACTTTTTATAATCAACCAAAGAGGAACGATGACGTAATCAGAGAAGTCAAAGGACAAGGAACCGCCGCCTAGTCGTGGGGCAAAAAAGTATGATGATCCTCAAAATCTCACATGAATTCCATCGGCGGTTCCGATGCGAGGAGTCAAGAAGTTCTTGCTCACTGAGCGCGAAAAAGTCTCGAACTTTGATTTAATTTAACGTAAGTTTAGTCGGAAAGTAAATAGAGAGCATTCTTTGGCACAGCTAAAGACAGACGAGCCTCCAAAAATTAAGCGGATTCGCGAGGCTTTCGTCTGAACGACGCAAAAAAATTAAATCATCCCTTGACGCGCTTCAAGCCTCTCGTGTGTAAGCGCAGTTGTGTCTCATCGTTCAACGTCGCAGGCAAGCGGGAGGCGCGAATTGTTGAGCAATTTGCTCCTCTATCGCGTAGTACCCAATAGATAGCTCTCGCGATACACCACCGGAAGCACAACAAAGGTGGCATGTTTGCGCTACACTTCGTATCGTCAATAATCCCTTACGCACAAATCATTCAGTAAAGAGAAATGCGCGTTTTGGGTTTCTTTAGCTAATCAGGTGAGCAAAAATTAGCTGAGTTGTATTTAAAAGAGTTTCAACCTCAACCAAATTTAATATGGAAGAAAAAAAGAAGAGCAGTTTTTTAAGTTCCGAAAAAACTCGTCTCATTTAGCAACTTCTGACTCGTCGGAGCGAGCGAAGTTTGGCGCACATAAAAATCGGCTTCTATTGAGCTTAGATATTTGCGCAACCGATAAGCTAAGATCGTGATCAATCATGTTTCGTTGATAAAAGCGCCGTTGGGAGTCGTTTCGTGAGACGAAAAGGGCGGGCTGAGTACGAAAGGCAAAAGGCCGACATAAGAGGCTTTCGAGGCGACGCAACTCGGTTATATATTGGGCGTAGCAACTTGGGCGGAAATAACGTTGTCACGCGAAAAATCGCTCTCTGGGTCTGGAAACGCTCTCCTCTCCCGAGTCCGGACACGCGAGATGGTGGTTTACGTTGTTTCGCCGCAAAAACTTGCAAAGAGTGGCGCCGGTGATGTATCGATGTGGTGTGTCATTTTTGCAAACACCGTCTCTGCAGGCCACAACTTTATGTCTGAACTTTACACTGTTAGAGTAAGTAATTCGTTCCGCAATTGCTACTTCCGCCAAATTTAAAACGGGATTTGGGCTAAACGATATTTTTGCCACACCCCAGAAACCGATATTCGTCGGAAGATCTTTGAACTTTGAGCGATCCCGAGCGCGGCATCAAATTATGGGCGTCTTGGGTGTATGTTCCAGAAATCCCCGTGATATTTCGACTGTACAAAACTGTAGACATCGACCTTAAGTATAGAAGTAAGGTAGATTTCTACGACACACCCGTTCGATAGCGACGGCAAAGAGACGCGATTGGTAAGTCGGTGGCTAGAGTTCTACGAGTATAAGCATTCTTAATGAAGTACGAAAGTAAAATAAACAAAGGCAATAACCGATAGGAGCCACCAGGGGGTGCACGTGAAGTTGAGCACAATCATTGTGCCACAATGACCTCATCAGCGTTCTGAGAATGTTTAGCTAAACAAGTGTGTTTCAGGAAGTTCAAACAATGTTTCGAATTTACATCTTGATTTTTTTCATTTCTGAGAAACAATAAACTGAGGTTTGTGCTTGAATCAGGAACAAAATGATTTTTCACACTTGTTTGCCCCAAAATTGCTCGGAAAATATTGTTGATTGAATGTTTTTGCACAATTAGTGAGCAGAGTCTAGCATGTCTGTTACAACGGTGTGTGCAGAATGCAGACCGCTAATTAGACATGAGGTTATTCGCGGTATCAGGCGACTCTTGGCCCCATTCTTAAGAGATCAACAAGCCTTCCTTTTTGTCTCAACACTACAATGCTAATTACTTGATTCTCTGCTCAAGAAAGGGACATAAAAAGCTGGAGGCCTTAAGGATTTAATTTACGACGCGTTTTTGATGGACCTTCGTCGGCCTTTTGTTGGATGATCGTGGGGTCGCGTCCTTGTTAGCTCAGAATATTATCAACATGTCTCCCTCCGGTGGGAATTTGGCAGGTCAAAGTTCGCTGAACGTGATGTCATGTCGTGCCTACCTCTGTCTCTTTCGTCATATCCCAAGAAAACACAGTAAAAACTATTTTCACGGCTTCCGTAGTCTAAAGGTTAGGGCGTCTGCCCCGCAAGCGGATGGTCTCGGGTTCGATTCCCGAGCGGAAAGCTAGAATTTTGCAGTCTTCTCCAAACTTTCTCAAAAAACTATTTGTCAGTATTCGAGACATGAAGCAAAACGCTGAACTTAAAACTGAAGGTAAATCCGAAGGTGAAGTAGCATGGTTCGTAAAATCACAGTTTGAAAAGCTGCTTCTTCAACAGCACAACGTCGTGAGCGTCTTGACATAAAGGCAGCTTACTCTAAGGGTTCAAAAAACACAAATTTTCGATCGCATGATGAGCGAAACATTTCTGAAATTTGTTTCAACAATTGAGTGGCTTTTGCCCAACCATTGTTCTTAGCTATTTTGCGGCCCTGCTCAGAGAATTCACGCACGGGCTTGTCCGCAAGACGTAATAGCGACCGGTCACCCTGCCCGGTGTCTACTTGGAGCACAACGTTGTTGCAATAGAAGCTTCGCAGTGCAGAAAGTTTCAGACTGAGATTCATGCTTTGTATATCAACTACACACGCAGCTCTCAAGGTAGTTGATTCTATCCAAAGAAAGTGATGATGAAACGTCATAAAAAGTCCAAACATTAGTCTTTATCCTTCCCTTAACCCGCGCATTTGCATCAATAGATCTGCGGTTTGACCGTTAACGAATCTGAGCTGGCACGGTCGACAAAGCTTGGTCGTTTTTTCGGCCACTCGAACCAGCAGCGGTTGATTAGTCGGCACGTTTGTGGAACGCGTTATCCTACTCATGAAAGTTGTTCGGAATGTTGTAGGGCTACTCGTGCTAACAGTCGAAGGTCTTGTTGTCGTGCTCACAGTCGATAAACTTGTGGTCGTGCTCACAGTCGATAAACTTGTCGTCGGATTCGTTGATGTGCTCCTCGTGAGAGTCGATGGCGACGTTGGCCTATCGGCATCAGCCTTCGCACAGTTGCCAGGAAATGGTGCTTGCTCCGGCGAATCGGGTGACTTGTCCACAACCGAGCAGATCTCGCCGATCGGTGGTGGGGCGTTGCAGAGGTCTGCGTCCCAATAGTTGATGTCGTCCAAGATGCAAAGACCACCGGGGTTGACAATGAAATGGTCGACCCAAAAGACGATCTGAGAATGACACCAAACATGAGGAGACGCAGCCGAGTATAGTTGTAGTCGTCTTACGAGTCAGCACTAGAGGTCGGATTCGGGTCACTTTTCAGGGTTCGGGTTCGGTTCGGGTCAAAACCCAGGGTTCGGATCAAGGTTCGGGTGACTTTATCCAGTCGGGTCATTTTTCAGGGTTCGGGTTCGGTTCGGGTCCGAACCTGACCTCTGACCTCCGAACCCGGGTCCGAGCCATCACCTGAAAAGGCTCGTTTTGTTGGAGAATCTTCACCGCTCGTTTCACGTTCTCCTGGTTTCCCATTCGCGGCTGCCGAAATGCTGCCGAACACCACTTCAGCTTTGAGCTCTCTGGAGGTCTTATACAGACCTTCAGCTCTACGCCGAACGTCGACCAGTAGCTAAATCGATGAGTAACTCGGAAACTTCAAAGTCCGTAAAACTTTTACCAACCTGAACGTAACCAGACCACGATTCTTTACTGCGGGTACAGGGTCACTCGCAAGTTGCCCACCATGTGAACCGTTTTGACCAGCGGTCAGAACATACGGAGACTCTGTGAATGAGTGAGTCGTTCAGTAAGTGAAAAAACTTCATCAGATCTGTTTACGTGGCATTGTCCCCGTCGATGCGTACTGGACTAGCCGCTGCTGCTCAGGCGAGCCACTTCCGCGCCAGAAGCTATTAAAGTCCGCCGGTGCTCCGTTCTTCCAGCGACACGAGGTGTCGAAGGTGCAAGCGAGATCGTTGGCGCAAGAGATCGCTCGACCCGTCGCTGAAATGGAGTTTCACAAAGTTCAAGAACGGCCTTCCTCATTGGTCTATCCTGCTACCGTACTTCCCGGCGTGTACATGTCGGCATGCATGCTGCCACGCAACGTCTCTAAAACCATGTTTGACCTCGATGGGGAACGGCGTGAATCTCCAAAGTTTTCTTACTGGACAGCTCCCCGTTGAGGACTTGAAGCACAACTTGCGGATCCGGTGCACCCGTGAATGGTACTTTGAACACCAGCACGACTCCAACCACAAGAAGTGAGCGAAAGTGCCAAAAACACCGACTTGACATCCTGTACATTGGAGGGTTTGTTAGTATTTATTTTCAGCGTACTTTAGCATAACTTGCAGCCATGTGTACGTGTAACTTCACGTGTCACGCAAAGCGCGTGTGCCACCAATGAGTGCAAGTTTTTTTTACTATTTTTTCAGCGTACTCGCTGAATAGGAGTCCTGTTTTAGATGTCAAAGAAATTTTCGTTTTCGAACTTCACTCGTCAGAAGATCCTGGACTTGTAACGACTGACGAAAAATGACATCCGCTATGACGTGCACGGAAAAAGAATTTCTTCATGGAGTATATCGACTTAAATCAATATTTCACCACCGCTAGAAATTCTGTAGGTGTTTCGACTCGACATCAAAAATTTGCGTCTCGACGGTAGCACCGGGGTCGGTTTCGGCCTATTTCCACCCATGCTTTCAACCTGCTCTCTGATTGCTATATCACGTCGTTCAGCTCACATTTTGACTCCATATGTTCATGAGTGTGGGTGTCGAATGTCATGCGTAGAATGTGGATTTGATATAAACAGAAACAAAGGAAAGCTAACAGTATTTAGCGCCTTCAGCTTGTGTAATTCAATAGCACCACCGACAGGTCGCTCAAAGCTAGGGGACGTACACAACTGACGTCAGCTATTTTTTTGAATTTTTTGACCCCCCCTCCCCCCATCGTCAGCACTTTTT
>JAQGBB010000121.1:0-26684 GCA_034691745.1 Prismatolaimus dolichurus
GAAGATGAATAAGGCAAAGAATGGAACGAAGACCATTACGACGTTTGTCAACCACAACCCGTGTATGTAGCCATACAGTTCATTTTGAAGCAACGAAGTCGGGCCAATGCCCAGCGCCGCGAAGCCCTCACATTCAGGTCGATAGTTCACTTGAAGTTCCCAGAACTTGCACGCATTAAACGCCGTCGCGAAAGCCACGACAAGTCCGATCGACAGTAAGGCCCCTCGATTGGTGCAGATCAGCCGCTGATGTTCGGGATAGACCATCGCCAGGAATCGCTCGATCGTGAACGTCACGGTGATATAGACGCTGCCGGTCTGCGAAACGTGACTCACACCGTACACGTAGGGGAGGTAGTGTGTCCACGCGGCGTACATCTTCAGATCGTCCGTAAACTCCATCGTGTACTCAACGGCGTAGATGAGCACTCCGGTGACCAAGAGGATGGTGTCGAAGGTGGCCAACGCGATTAAGTACAAGTTGTTCGCCGAGCGCATTGAGGGTCTTACGAGTATGAACGTTGTGGTGAGGTTGCCGAATATTCCAAAGCAAGCAATGCACGTGCCCAAAACGGTGATAAGGCCAAATTTCACGTCTAGATATTCGTGCTTCTCGAAAAAGCACGGGTCGTCCGTCGTGTCATTCCCCGATTCGTCCAACGTCTGCAAAGGCTTCTCACCCGGTAGCCGGTACGCCTCCGCGGTCGACCGGTTACTCGAAACATCACCGTCGTCTGTCCGACCGTACTCTTCGGTCGAATTTGTGTTCACTGCAGTGAGCAGTTGCTGGAGAGCAAGGGTTTGCAGGAGAAGTACGCCAAGTCGAAAGCTTCCCGTAATCCCGACAGTCGTTGTCCGTGGCGGAGTTGTTGTGAAGTTTCCGAAATTCATGCTTTACTCCACGTACTGCATACGTGGTAGTAAGGCTTCTGATAGGAAACGTGACAGCGCCAACTTGTGGTGGAAACGCCTGAGGCATTGAACAGCAACTTGTGTGGCCAGCCGTAAGCTTTTCACCCTCGTCTGGCGCTAAAGGAAATATGTAATTGCTCTTCAATTATAACCGAGTTTGCAGACTGAGACCTGCTAAAATTTAACGTCGCAAGATCAATTAGTCCCCGAGGACTATGAGAAAGCCAGGCAGAAAAGACGTCAGCGTTTTCACGGCGGCTTCTTCCCGCCTTTCCAGTTCGCCCCGCCACACAGCCGGGCGAATAGTAGGCCAAATATAAACGTTGAGGAGAGTGCTTTAGGGCTCTTAACTATGGAGAAAATGGCAACGCTAATGCGCCAGAAAAGAAGGGGCAAGCAGGGCAATTTGCACATGAACAGCTTTCTGCCTGCTGAAACATGTCATAGTACTTTCGTGCGAAACATCGGGACGTGAGCAAGCTAGATATGTTTGCGCTCAGCTGCAGCATAGAACGCAGAGGGCACGCCTATAACAAGATGATGACAGCACGACCACTTCCGGAGCCAGTGGGTTTTGATTGTCGCTATACGAGAGACCCAAGCCTCGTTCATTAATTCGTTTCTCTCTCACCCACACTCGCATGGTGGGCATATCCACAAAAGCGGATCTCGTGCACACGGAAGAGCGCAGAAAGGCCAGAGATCGTTGAGTTTGAGCTGGCGTGCCAAACAGTATCGATGTTGGCCCCACGCTTGCGAAAATCGAGATGAAAAATCTCAACGTGCCATTGTATCGCGAACGAAAACACGACGAAATGGGTACCCCTATCTTTGCTTCCTCGAACATGGAATTCCCACTGAGGATATTCGCTGTCAAACGAAAAGCATTTATATGAAATTGTTTCCGGCCTTTCGTGGGAGGAATCTGTTTGCTGGAACACAAAGCGAGAAAAATGTTAGCCCATGAATGCGTCGACAAAAGCGCGTTTGGGACGTTAGTCTAACAGCCGTAAAAGTTGCGTGATTTTTGATAAACGCAGCTAATTAGGCCATTATTGTTCAATTCATCCCCAGACATGAAAGCCGAGGCAAAAAGTCGCCCCATCACGCCGCCCTTTTTCTCCATTGCACCATCATTTTTAAGAAAAGCACTTGCGCCAACTGGCAAGCTTTCCTTCCGCCGCGAAGTTTGGCCCGGGGTTGAGTCGAAAGTGTCGAAGCTCGAGGATTTTGCAATTCCTCAACGCCGCTTCTGACAAAGCTCTACTTAGCATTTAGCAAGTGCCACGACAGGAACATATGGTAATCAGCTAGCTATACACTCTCAAAGTACGTGGAAAAATATGTCGACACGTCTTTGGCCACAGTTGTTCGGCTTTGTTTTCTTGAGTAATCATTTACGTCTTACGCAAAGCAAACCGAGTGGGCTCAAAACAAGCTTACAGCGTGAGCTACAAGTACACCGAGTGAAGAGTAAGTTGTGTGCGGATGCCATTTGAGCGGCGCTTCAAGGGAATGTTTCGGTAGTCACAAAGTTTAGAGATCAATATTTGTCCAAAACCGAAAGCTTTAGCAAATTGTTTTTCCACAGCTGCTTGGCCGTTTAAATTCGAAAGGCAAGCGCTGTCTGTACAACGTGTCTGTAGGAGCAACTCTCTTGCGATTCGGCACGATGATGACGATGATAGCCGAGTGAGTCAAACACACGGCGCCGTCGTCATTAGTATAGTTATAATCAGTGACGTGAAAGTATCATTTTCCAAACGCAGCGTCCAAATCAGATGATTTCCTGCGTTCCGATTTATATGGTTTCTATTTCTCCAGTCGGATGACGGAGCCAGCTAGAGTACTCCAGATTCTCAATTCCAGAAGTGTTATTACGTAACCACTGCTACTTGTGTTGCAAAGAGGACAGAGTAGCACTCTCGTACGTTGTTGCCAACGAATCGTTACCATGCTAAAAAGCAACATTAATGGAAATAGTATCCACCCCACCGGAACATGAAGCAGAAATTTGATGTGATGCTTTCATCCTTTGCACGCAATAATTATGTTTCTTAAGCTTCTTCCGGTAGGCGCGAAACGCTGCCCGCTATTTGCTTATGCTGTCTTTCTTATCTAACCTCCATGAGGTTGCACGCAGGCATATCTGGTGATTGAATGGGTTTATACTGAAGAGACAATGGCAACGAGATGCGTGGAGATCCACAGATCATTGCACCATTCGACCATGTGCATCGCGACTAGATCCACATGGTTCGCGATCGCGACTGGCAGGGATACACGTCAATCGATGCTTACATGACGTGTGACGTGATTCACTGATTATTCCCCGATTTGCTCCGCAATTAATTATTTGCCCCACTACTAGGAATCTTGCACTTTCGGTGCAGGCACCGGATGGATTTCACGGTGCAGTGCTGGAAGATAGGAAAAAGGGACACCCGATGAATATGCATACCGGTGCGCACTATGAAATGTGTGCAAAATATTTCGTGGTGCGGCACCGCGACACAAAAAAAAAGTGCCACACTTTTGTAACTAAGTTCACGGTTGCGATGTGCAAAGGATAGGCAAGGGACAATTCGCGGTGCAGCACCGGACGTACAAGTAAGTCGGCAAAGCGGAAAAATGCATCTTCTAGATTAATGCTATTTCTGGCCATTCGAATTGTATGAAAAATCATCATCCTTGACGAGCCATCGAGCACGTACGCGGTCGCCATAAGCGTAGGCGGCAAGACGATGCTCTGCGAATAGAACGAACCTAAACAAGACATGGTAGCGGGAAGTTAGCAAGCAGGCACAATCCAATGGTGTTCTATGAACATTTCTTCAAGGAAAAAGAACGACGTGGGGCGCGTGATCGATGCAGCGGTAAAGTGAGGCCAAATAGGTCTTGCGGCCGTTCAATTACGAGTCGTCTATGGCTGGGGCGTCAAATAGGTTTCGAGAACGCCAAATCCTGGGTCGTCGATGGTGGTGCCTTAAGTAGGCCTCGGAACAGCGAAATCAGGAACCGGCGATGACGGGGGGAGTAGGTCTCGAGAACGCCAAATCCTGGTTCAGCGATGGCGGGGCGTCAAACAGACTTCGGAACAGCTGATCTTTTCTTTCACTTGGACGATGATGCGGGCGTCGAATAGGGCTAGAAACAACGGGGAGAGGCGACTCAACGAGTGGGCGGGCTGTCAAATAGGCCTCACCTTCAGACCGCAGACCGTCAGTGATCATATCCTTATCGGGTGCCTACAGCTCGAAGTCAACGAGTAGAACGGGGCCGAAATTAACCTCGAAACAGCCTGGGGCGACGCAATGAGTTCAGGGGCCCAAATCAGTCTCGAAACAGCCTGGGGTGACGCAACGAGTCGGACGGGACCAAATCAGTCTCGAAACGGCCTGGGGCGACGCAACAAGTCGAAGGGGTCGAAATCAGACTTGAAACAGCCTGTGGAGACGCAACGACTGCAACGCAACGGCAAAGGGACCCAATCAATCTCGACAACAGCCAGGGGCGATGCAGTGGGTTTACATGATCAATGATTTCACTCTCATCGGGTGCATAGACGACGACGCTATCCTTGTCGGGTCAAACCAGCTACTGTACTTCTATCTATGGTGCTACGATTCGGAACAAGATTAGCTGATGATTCAGAGCTGATTGGACGATTCGCTGCAAGATTGGTTGCCTACCATGATTTCACGATTTGTAGCGAGATTTGCCTTCGATTACACTAATCAAAGAGAGACATATTTTTTCCGATTCTGAATATAAATTGTACACGTGACCGACGAAATTGCTTTATCCTTACCAACTGAAATTTTTTTTGAAAAGGGGGTAAACTTTACCCCCCCCCCAGGGACAAATATGTCATCATGGACTTTTGGTCACACTTTGAGATTTACGCGCCAAAATAATGTGGCTGGGCTTACAAGCTTGAGGATATAATACGACGAGTTTTAAACGTGGATCCGACCACACGTTTATCTTATGGAGCTACCGACCATGGGGACGTACACATAGGACGTCACTGGACTTTTTCGACAATTTTCTAGTACACAACCCATGCTCTCTATTAATTGCTGGATTCTATTTATGAAAACAAAGCCATCATGACGTAGATTTAAGCCAACGAAACCGCAGTGTCCGCCATGCAGCGCAGAGATCCTGATGGAGATAATTGTACGGGGGGGGGCGGGGGGAAGTAAGCTTTACCTCTATCTCCCTACAAGTGGAATGAGGTTAACATTCATCAGTTCCACCACGTATATTCCCTGTTTTCACACGTGCAAAAATATTAACAAAACGTTTACTTGCACGTATAGTGTCACTTTCTAAATAGATTACAGTAACGTCTGACCCTCTGACAGCAGCTGTGCAGGTGTGGTCACAACGAAGACGTGCTGCTGAGGTCCAGTTCATTTGTGTTGGTAATAAGTTCCGCTGGCTAGAGTTTGAAGGTAGCCGCCGTGTCCCAATCGATGAAAAATTTCTGAATTACACACTCGCCTAAAAAATGCCCACCCAGAATAGGCAACTTATGTTGCCCAAGTAGTAGTGTGACCTGATCTGATCTTTCAAAAACGATTCCTAATAAGCTGTACAAGTGCATAGTCAGTCACGCAATGATTTTGACTGCGTCACTGCAGATGCTGATGTCTGTCAACAGCAACAGAAGCTGAAAAAAGGCAAGGATACGTAGAGGGAATGAGAGCTAGGTAGCGTCTGTTTCAGTGCAGCCGTTCGGCCTTTATACTATAGCGTACGGTAATTCTAATCCGAGCCTGCGTATTATTCGCCAATTAAGGCACAATTCATGAGCTGATGAGCCGACACAAAGTGACTGCAAGCTCAGTGACTCTCCAGTTGATAATCGTTTCATCAAGGCACGCTAGCTTTGAGTGTGTCCGAAGAGGTGTGTACGAACTATCGGCAATCGCAATGGCCATCGGTCAAATTCTTTATCGATAACAGTATTTACGAAACTTCTCAGCTTGTGTGTACCAAAACAGTCCAAAGCCCATTAGCGATTGATCACACGCCGCCGATTGTGCAACACGATCGAAGCGCTCACCGTCTCAACTCGTCGAACAAAACTTACACACAAACAAGGGGTAGTACTACCCACTCAAAACTTGTCGCGGTCATCGAATCCGCTTGGCCTCGGCGATACAAAGCTGCTGAGCTGCACAGCAGTGAAAGACGTTATGTTCGCGTGGTGTGAACTGCCGGCGATTGTAACGGACACCTTCGAGAGGGGATGAGGACTGGCGGGGTGGCAGTGCCCTAAATGAGTTTAGTATAACATTATTAGACCAAGACTTGTTGTCGAGCGGAGACCTACACGAGCGTGTAGGTGCTGATTAAGTTTTCCTCGGTGTCAAGGGCAGACAAAACGAAGACCGCTGGATAACTTCACTTTGAATCTACGACAACTATTCATTTTACGGTCGGTCGAAAGGTGCGAGCACTTCCTCTCGAGTCCAGAATGAACTTCTGGTAAAACTAGGTGGCGCTTCGTCGATTGGCGCCGACCAATCAGCTGCGAGGAGGTCTTTCGCAATTGCTGCGGTCGAGCGTATGCCCGACGTGGCCGCGTCTCGATATTTTATTTCGCAATATATGGCGGCAGCCAAATTACCCGCCGCACGACAACCACGAGTCCACCTCCCTGGCTCCATACGGCATCGGTCAGCGCCCATATGGTCACCTCCATAAAGTTAACTCCTTTGATTCACGGCGGTGATTGATGGGACGAATAATTTCTTCCTCACTCAGTTTCTCCGATTCCTCCGTTTCCCATTAGTGCCTCATCAAATCGTGAACACTCGCGAAGACTACAGATTGGATCAGTTCCCCACGGTATCACAACAGTCGTCCACCCGCCAGTTTTCCTTTGCAGGATGGCAAGTTCCTTCCTATTTCCTCGACGGTTGTCTTAGTCGTTCGTCTCGTTCGATTTCCATTTTACTTGGACGGGATAAAAGATTAGCGGGAGATCTTTTAAACGACTGGCTTTACGTCCTTCAAGTGACGCAATATCGACGTCGTTTGACGTTATTTGGCGCCGCGCCGCGTCGCGTAAGATGAACAAACTCATTCCTTGCGATATGTCGCTGTGTGAAATCTGGCGACGACATGGTCGATTCGACGATTCATCGTCAACCAGATGTTGCTCGAAAAGCAACAGTTGCCTCAATGAAGCTTCTTCCGCTGTCGGTGTTCTTCGACGATGCTCTTGCTCAATACGACAACTGTATAATTTCTCTCCTATGCTAATCGTGTGTCTTCTGCTGCTTTGTGACTCCACGCGGCGAGTTTCAGCGGAAGTCGAAGTCGCCGTCGAGCTTCAGTCGGGAATGTAAGTTGACATGCACAGCTTAGATGGGAATATTTTGAGCGTCGCCGATCGCCAATAGCCTCTTGAACAGTCGCCTTGTTCAAGTACGCCTCTACGAGGGTCTTTAGAAAGAAAAATTGTTTTGACTCTTGGCGTTCCACTTTCGTTCTAGTTCTACTACCCTTATTGAGCTTGTTTAGTTACTGTATGTAGTCTCACAGTTTGCTGACATCTATCCGCAAACAGTTTCGATCAACGCGGCACTTCTTGAAAACGCGTTCGCGTTCCCGCTGTTGACTGTTCGTATTTGGTCCGGACCGGGCCCGGTGAAGATGTCCGTGTCCCCGAGTTGTTGGTCAAAAGTTGGTCGACACGACCGGTCACTGCGAGGACGAGAAGTGGGGGAGGATGCGATCGGTAGCTTACACAATACATACTGCTACACTCCTGTCGTCGAATAAGACTGAAATTCAATTTGACCCTCAGACTGAGGCGAGTCACAAAGGGCGTACAAAAGCTTGCTTGTCCGACCGATTCCTACATACGATGTGCGAACTAATTTGACTTTTAGGCCAAACGTTTGCCCTCACGAAGAGCTTGAAGTCGTGACTGTACAGGAGCCCTGCATGCAAGCGTTCACCAAATACATACGCAAATGGAAACGCAACTGCAGTAACCAAAGACGGTGGTGCGTCGTCAACGAGCCAAGGCATGTATTCGTCTCCCCTAAATCTAATCGGCTACATACAGATTAGCATGCTGGGTCAAACAGAGATACACGCAGTTAAGCTAAGCCATCAAACTTGCAGGACGATTTACTATCGGACGGTGAAGGAGGTGAAAAAGGCGAAGAAGCGCGAAGTTGGCTTTCAGTGCTGCGATGGTTGGCAACATTTGCCCGGCGAAGCGGGATGTTTCAGACGTACGTAACCGTATCTCACGAAAGCTTATTGGCTGCTACCTACACGCGGATGGTGCAATAGTTCAGCTTAATCGGTTAACTTGACTTTGCCCGTTTTGTTTTCCCGCTTTGCGGCCGCCTATTTGGGAATCGGCTTTTTCGTTCGGCCCTTTGTCGAAGACAAAAGGCGCTCAACGAGAGAGAGGAACAGAAGAACCCGTCGGCGGGCGTGGGACGGAACGGGCATTGCCGCACGGCACGGAAAGGGAAGTGTCGGTTAACCGAAGTCTCGGCCCGTGGCGATCGAATTAGCGAGCGGGCGGTCGTAGCACCTGGTCTCTAATTAACTCACTCGCGTTGAGAAGAGATCGGATTGTCGAGTCTTTTAGCTTGAGGTCAAAAGTCATCTGTTTTGCTAAAATGCCATAATGGGCAGCAAATGGTGCGTGGGTCTGTTCGGGTCTGTCTGGCTGCCCTTCTCGCCCCTCGACCAACCGGTCTCATCTGCTCCTCAAAGCACAGCAGGCCAGAAGGTGCGAATCGCCGTCGGCGGCGATCGGTTGACACTTCAACGAGATCAACAGGAAGCGACACACGGCAAAAAAGGGACGCACGAAACGGTGATGATCGATTGCGATGACAGACCAACTTTCGTTTCAACAAAGCGCTCTGCTCAACGCACAGACGGCGTTCGCCAGTTTCACTTCTCAACTCAGTTGGGGCCCTGCCGATTCTGCTTCCTTTCAGTCCCCTTTCGGGCGGGATCCCCCTTCATTTCATCTCATGATTGAGTATGATTGACTGAATACTCACACTTCGCAGCATGTGTGGAGACAAACATTATTTTTTGCGCTCTTCGCTCATTCGTCAAGGATGTCCTTCCTAGCCGCAGGCAAGCAAGCAGAGAGCGGAAGAAAAATCGGAGGCAACGTTTTTAAAATAATTTGAAACTAATAACAGTTAGGGGCTATGATTTTGGTCGATAACTTTCGTTCGTGTGAGTGAGAGGGAGGACTGGCTGGACCAAAATGTGTGAGTTGCGCAGAGACATACCCATATGACGTCACGCCAAAGCATTACATAGAGAAGTCAATGTTTGGCAGAACGTCGTTTGCGAACGTCTCTATCTGGTATGGCTGTGTGAGGGGTCTAAAGTTTCAACTTCTTTTTAAAATTGGCTGGACAATTTGAGCTTTGCAAATAGCCAGCCATTATGTAATCGCGTTAGAGGAATTCGGGCTGAGTTCTTTCGAGAGAAAGTTGCAAACTTTTGCAAAACGCTTATCCGATCGGTCAGCATGTCCGAGCCCTCACGCTGGGCCTGAAATTTCTCCTCTGGGTGGACGAAAGCCTTCAAACGAACTCATGACTGCACGACAGGACGAAATCGCCGGCGTAACTCGCTCTCTATCGCTCGCTGGAGACCAACATTGGCTGGCACAAGAAATTTACGTTATGGGGTGTCCATTTTCCCCGTTTTTGTCTATCGAAATCCCGCGGAAATTCCCATTTGGCACAAGCGTTCCGAATGTTAGTTAGAGAGCGTCATGTGCGTTGTAAGCTATGCGCCCCCGAGTGCGCAAATGCGTGTGTAGTTTGTGTCCGAGCGTAAACAAGAGGGCGAATTTTGGAAGTCGTGTCGATATTTCACATTGAGTGCTCATTGCTGTCCACCCACCTTGCTGCAGGCAGTTGCGCTGAGCCGATGAGTGAGGGACAGCCAGAGACCAGAGTGCTTGCTTCAAAACACACCATTTGCGTCAATATTTGCTGTCCATTTTCGGCGGACGTTTTAAAATTTCAGCAGCCGTTTCCCTCCTCTAGATATCCGTGTAAGCTAAATTAGGGATTGACTTCGGAAGTACGAGATTAGCAGCTGCAACTGAGCTATGTTTGTGTGTATAGAGTAGAAGTTAAGTAACTTTATTGAGAACCGTGAATAACGCCCAAGGCTATACATTCGCTCATCGTTGATTTAGCTAACTGCACGATCTCATTTTGCTACAACGGTGGCAGTTGTGCCGAGGCTCCTCCGTCCACTACTGGCTCTGTGCAGTCGGAAAGGCTTTGCCTGTGCGGCCCCGGCTTCGAAGGTGGAAGGTGTCAGTACGGTAAGCGTTCACTATTTCGTTCAGTCTAGATCTAGCTAGTGGCAAACTTGCAGGCAGTGGTGCCGATGGTCTCCCGTACCTTCGCACATTTTGCGACTGCTTCTTTTCGCGGTGGAATGTATAAACGCACGCAACCCATCGGGTCAGCGCCCACCTAGCTTGCTGATAAAGAGCTGACCATACGACCGGGGCGGGAAAGATGAAAAGCAACTGGCACGCTTTTTTACTCCCGTCATAAAAAGTGGGCCACTGATGAGCGAGCGCGTGAGTGTTTGACACGTACCAGATTGCTTCGAATATGGTCACTAGCCTCGGTACATAACCCATTGGGGATGGTCCAGCTCTGCTTTTACGCGCTTCTTTAGGCACCCTTTGGTCCAGACAAAATGAAACCCATAAATAAATGATCGAGGAGATGGCACCGTTATACACCAGGCACGGACACGGTTGATGCAGAAAAAGAAATCGCCTTCTTTGACTGCAGTCGTTCTTTTCCAACTAATATTATTAGCAATAAAAAGCGTTAATTCTGTTGATTTTGGTTGACGGAAAACGAAATTGTTTCTGACGTTTATTCGTCTGTCTGTCCCTTCGTGGCGACCGTCCGCATGCAAATGAAGAAGAATTTTATTTCTGCTAACGTCAACATTTTGCTCGCGATAAAAATCGGCGCTTCGGGCTCGCTCGGGGCTCTCGATGGCCTTTCGTTTCGTCCCGCAAGGTTCACGCAGGTCGCGTTGCGTAAGCCCGTTCGTTCATCGAGGACAGGCGGACGAAAGCGGCGTGTGAAACTTGTCATCTCTCGAACGGAAAAGGGCGCGATGCACGAGTCGGTCGTTCGTTGTTGAAATGCGAAGAACGCCTGCGAATGATTTGTGGCGCCGTTCTCGTTTAGCCCTACTAAGTAGTGTTACACTGCACTGCATGAAATGGAATTGTTGTATCAATCATCGTCTAAGGCTCGATAAGGATGTTGATAAGGCGAGTCCTACCGGGGAGGCCAAGGTAATCGCACCGATTCGAAGACGGGAGCAGAAGGAACACAAGATGTTATTATTAGGGGGTTTTAATTAAAAACCTGCAACGCACGCTACATGCATGTTTGCAAGCAAAATTTATCACTTGCGCCGCTGCTTCTGACACGCCGATCAACGACTCTTGAGACTTGCGACATCGACATGCATCATCTTCGACACACTCTCTGTTTTGTTGAAAACAGCTTCGTTGAAAACAATCTCTTAAAATTCCTCTGGGTAGGTCCTGCCAACGAACCGGACCAGCAGATGCCTGACATTTTTCTGAGCTGTCTGCAATGAGCGTGGCGACAAAACTGATAAGGAACGCAAGGAATGAGGGGACCATTCCGACAAATCAATTACCGCACAAGTACGTAATAATCCCCTGTGTTTCAGACATAAACGAGTGTCTGGTACAGAATGGCGATTGCCAGCACGACTGTTGCAACACCATCGGTAAGCAGAAAGAACGCAAGATGTCTCAGAGACATGCTTGTATGATGTCACGTACGGATAAGGAACAGTCTGACCGAGAGTGACGTAGTGTCAAGTGTAGTACGATATATGGAAGAGAAGGTCAAATTTAAGTGACGTTCTAAAGCAATCCTGCTCTTCATTATATTCACTATGGTGTAGCTAGCTTCAAAAGTTTAAGCTGTATGCATACGCAGCATTCCATCGTCAACGGTCTTGGTATTTTCATATGGTCATTGTAGCTTTTCCAACTGATTAGCATAGTATACGTCCGCCTAGCTCAGGTTATAGGATAGTAATAGAACAAGCTAACGGTGCTAGTAATTCTAGGCACGTACTACTGTCGTTGCTGGCCTGGCTATCAACAAGCAGCCGACGGAAAGACGTGTGTGGGTACGTGCCGTGTGAAACGTGCAATTTCGATGAAAAATTCTCAGTCAAGATGACACGAACTAATGGCGTGCCCACTAATGCATGTAAATATGTGTTCAGACGTAAACGAATGCGAGAAGCACAATGGCGGATGCGAGTATCGTTGCGTCAACACCGACGGCGGATATCATTGTGAGTTCAATTTCTCGAACGCTATCTATCGTAACTGCAAGCGCCGCTCATGCGCACGTTTAGGCGAGTGTCCGTCTGGCAGGCAAGTTCACGCCGACGGCCGCCGATGTGTTGGTGAGTAAAGGGAAAAAAGTGATCATTTCCAGACGTTTTTTGTCGCCACACGATACAATAAATAATTTTGTTAACAAATCAAGGGGAACACCGCCAATGTACTTGTCTGAAGGTGTCGAAAAGGGGACTGACATATTTTATGAGTGGGCCTGCCTCTAGTGACGAGATAGAAAATTAAACTTGTAAACGCACAACGTTTGAGTCATTGATTAGTTTGGCTGAGTGAAGAAAAGTTTCCCGTGGCACTGTCTAAAACTAACTGGCGATAGTGATCTTATCGAGTTGGAGACGGGACTGGCGTGATCTGATTCCGTTGCTCGTTTGTGGTGCCAGACAGACGTATAATGGAGGTCGACGCGGTCGGTCTGTGCGTTTCAGAGGAGAATAGCTGTCAGCACAAGAACGGGGGCTGCTCACAACTCTGCGAAGAGGAGCAGGGAAAGTTTCTGCGATGTCGGTGCAGGCCGGGCTACAAGTTGGCGGAGGATAGGCGAAGCTGCTACGGTAAGTTCTCGTCAGGCGCATGCTGGTGCTACGTAGGGGGCATGCACATATGACGTCGCATCTGGAGGGGAGGCGAGTCTAGCCCAAAGTGATGTGATGTGTAAAAAATAGCCCCGGTTTGAAAAGAAACGATGGGTCCAAAAGGTCTGAGGCCTATGACGTGTGCGTTCCGTGAGCTCAAACGTAGCTTACATTGCTTTACTTGCATTAACTTGTCAATTTCAATGATCACATTGCAAATAGCCAAGCTATGGTTCCATCTTTTCATGGTTCCAACCAAGTACGTAACTCGCAACAAAGCTATTACGTTTGTGCTTAATCACTCGCCGAGTACTCAATTTCCATTTCACACTTCTCCCATGCGTTTCATTCGGTATCAGAAAACATAAGAGTTTCCGCATATACTCGCGGTTCATAGCCCACCATATTTTCGCACGCCACGTTGAACAGATAAGTGTTTTTCGAGCGTTTTGAACAGCTGCTTATCTGCTTAGACGCACGGTGCTTTTCGATTCGGGTCTCATTTTGCTTCCTCTCTGGCGCCACCATTGATTGTCTAAAATTATATCCCATTGATTTTTATGACCATGCCGTGCCTCCCTCTTCACACATGCGAGTCCGGCAGCGTTAGCTGCGGGTCGTGGTCACGAGCGCCATCCGAATAAGAAAGATATTATGTCACTTCCGCCGTACGTGTCAAACGGCAATCATTAGCGGAGGAAATTCTTTGCCCATGTTTACACGACAAGCGACGATTACGCAACGCTTAGCTTTCGCAGCTAATTAGCGTTCGAGGGAAAGAAAGACCGATGACGGGGGAGAAAAATGCTCGGCAGGCTGACCAGCTAGGCAGGATGCATACGCAGATGTGAGATAGATTGTGTGATGAATACGTCCATCTTTCTAGCGTACGATCCATGCCAGGACAACAAGGGGGGCTGTCACCATCAGTGTACTAACCACAACGGTCGAGCACATTGTCAGTGCTTTCCTGGCTTCCGGCTTGACCGCGATCGGCGAACATGCTCAGGTAGAATGAAGTAGAGACTACTTGAGCTTACGTCTAGGTTAGCGTACTCTAGTGTGGACATGACCTTGCAGACATTGACGAATGCAAAGAGCCCGAACATGGAAAGTGTGAGCATCTCTGCGTCAACTCGCATGGCTCTTATCACTGCAAGTGCCGGGACGGTTTCGTCTTAGACAGCGACCAACGATCTTGTGTTGGTGCGTATGCCAAAAGGCGAAAATAAAAAGGATGCTTACTGTTCAGATTGAAATTATTCCCCAGATCCCCCGTATCCCCCACTATCCCCCGACCAAAAAGTTAGCGGACTTTGTGAGCACCTCACCTACGGTATGTACCAACTTCCCAATGATAGGTACAAAACTGTCAATCCTCGCCTGCATTCTCTTTTGCTTGGCCCAGACACGTGTGCGCGCGTTTTGTTGCAGTTTCGCATGATTCGTGCGACGTTCGGAATGGACGTTGTCAGCACACATGCACCATGGAGGATGGTCGGGCGGTCTGCTCGTGCACGACTGGCTATGCGCTGGACGCGGACGGAAGAAGCTGCAGAGGTAGCTGTAATGATAGAATCTTTGGTCTTTAAGGTGTCTTGCTGAAGATTAGAATAGATCGACATTATGCTTTGTGGTTGATGGGGAGGGCGGCGTAGGCAGATGAGTTGATACTTGGAACGCAGAGTTTTGCCGCTTGCCTGCGGGTGAGTTAGCTTACAACAAGTGAGCAGCTGCTGCAGCAGCACGAGCATAGCGCTGCATATGCAATGCAGTGAGGCAAGTTTCGCGCGAGGTGACTAGAGAAGAAGTAAAGGGCTGCATTCAGCGCTTTTCCCTTTGATGGCTCACCACGTTCTCAAGACATTACTGACGCTCAACGTGCTCCTCCTGTTTGACGACTGCCTCCTGCCGCTCTACATCTGCCTCGTGTGTCTCTCCCTCTCGGTCTCCGTCTTGACGCTCTCTTGTCCCACTAGTGGCGCTAGCTTCGTCGCAAAGAAGCTCTTCGAGCACGACGAGACCGACGGGAGCTGACTTGACGCAGGTCTGCGAGCTTGACCTCGTTAGCGGCGAGAGATCCTGTCGCTGCCGTCAAGGTTACCAGCAGATACAAGAGAACACCAGCGGAAGCCGTCAGCTCGGACTCAGATGTGTCGGTAGGGTCGACGTTGCATTGCACGCTAGTCGTTCTTGGTGTCGTCGTCGTTAGCGTCTTGTGAACAGCAACATGATGTCTGTGTAGTCGACACGTCGTTAGCAGCACCGCATCGTTGTGCACGACCGTTGTGGCTTGCGAGCTTCCGATTCGGATTCTGAGCACGTAATCACGATTTAGATGTGGACGAGTGTGCCGAAGGTCTCGCTTGTTGTAAGCAGCTCTGCTTCAACACGGACGCACGATATCGTTGCGGTTGTCGGACCGGATATAAGCTTGCTGACGATCTCTGTGCTTGCAAAGGTGATCTTCATGTCGTCGATGTAGTGTTCCAGAGGTGTTCCAGGATTGTCCAAACAATTAAGCCTGATAAAGGTGCTTCTCGGATTTGCTTATTCGTTTCGTATCTCCTCTAGATGTAGACGAGTGTCTCGACAACAACGGCGGATGTAGTCAGCGGTGCAAGAACTCTGACGGATCGTTCAAGTGCGAGTGCAGTGCCGGTTATAAGATGTTGGCTGACGGGAAAACATGCGAAGGTACGACAGTTAGCAGTGGTTGCCGACCACTCGTTCGTTGAGCCCACATGTTGTGCTTAGACATTGACGAATGTGCAATCGACGAAGACAAGTGCGATCATAAATGCACCAACGTGCCTGGATCCTATGAGTGCGAGTGCGAGCCAGGTTACATTTTGCTCAGCGATCGAAAGACATGCGAAGGTGAGACTACATAGCTGTTATGATTGCCTTCAGCCTTGCCCATGTGGCTAATCGTTCGCATTTATACACAGATATCGACGAATGCGTCCTGAACAATGCAGGATGCCAACAGGATTGCGGCAACCAGCCCGGATCTTTTCGGTGTTCCTGCACTGCTGGCTTTATCCTCTCGCCAGAAGGATTTACTTGCGATGGTATCTGAGTGTCTCTACCTACTGTCTGTACACGTACTGCTACTGTACAACGTACACGTGGTTAAGCCCCTTGGCTTTAAGATTCAAGTTGAATACTAATATTTTTTCACCAACTACTTTTCCATCATATAGTCCAGGGTTGAATTCCTGGAATTACAGCATTTGCGTCTTGTGTACTTCTCGAACACAAGTCAACTGTTACTATAGATGTTGACGAGTGTCGCAACCGAAACGGCGACTGTTCACAGCTGTGCGAAAATCTCGTCGGCAGCTATCGTTGCAGCTGTCTCAGTGGCTACTACTTGGGCAACGACAATCATACATGCGTTTGTACGTCATCGCTCTATCTCAGTTTGTCGTTTCTCTTCGACCTCATACACAGTGTGCATTTTTATGTAGATGGCGATCAAGCTTTGAAATCACCTGCGCTCAGTCACGCAAAGAGTGAGTGTTATAGTAAGCATGTTCGGAGTTAGCTGCATGCTTTCCCTTGGTTTCGTCTCGCTTGTTTTCCGTGTGGTCTTTCTTTGGTAGCTAGTTTCACCGCACTGGTTGTCGTGTTTCTAGCTTCGTACGAAACCGATGGCGGCCTAGAGGGAAGCGGCGAGACAGTGCTCTTCGAGGTCGAAGAGCTCCCGCAGAAGATCTCCCAACAAGAGCGCCTGCGTCATCCGCATGATATGCTTGTGCAAGGTTCTTTCTCTTCTCGATTAGTTCTCTGCCTGCAGCAGTCTGACAGTTCTGACCACCGGCTATTTGCCCTTCAATTTCCGCGTTGTTGTAGAGTGCAACTACGGCTCGTTCGGCAAGGACTGTGAGTTCCACTGTCGCGACTGCCAAAACGGCGGACGCTGCAACTACCGTAAGACCGGCTGCGAGTGCAAGTCTGGCTGGACGGGAGTCATCTGCAATGAGACATGTCCGTATGGATCGTGGGGCATCGGCTGCAGCAACGAGTGTGAGTGCAAGAACGGCGGCACGTGTGAACCAGAGACCGGCGTCTGCATTTGCCCACCAGGAGTGACCGGCGATCATTGCGAGAACGGATGTCCACCAGGTGGGAGTGCTTGTTTATTAGCCAACCTGTCGTGTAAACTAAATGTCTTTCACTGCCATCGAAGGTTTTTATGGTCCGACGTGCAGCCTTCGATGCCGAATGGCGTGCCCGAATCACGTTTGCGATGTCACCTTCGGCTACTGTACCTGCCCGTCAGGTAGGGAATGTAGAACGCTTTTCCCTCTGTCCACAAATGTCAGCACGACGGACCAAGCATTAGTCACCAAATTTGGACTCCTAAAACGTTTACGCGTGTTCCAACCGCAGTGCGTCCGGGGAGTGCTAAAGCGTGCGGAAAAAGTCGACAGGAAACGTATGGAGGCTATCGACAGCAATGGGAGAGTATGAACTTTTAACAATGGAACACTACGTAACGCCTAGCCACGCGCCTTACGTTTTCATCTAGAACAACGTATGCAGTCTAAACAAGGCCACTCCTGTCCACTTTTGACGGACCCTTTAGTTTGTGCACGCAGGCAGCACGGTGTCGAAAGCCTAAGTTTAGACATGTAGCATGAACGTGATTTTCGGCAATACAGCTCCGATAGGAACGACGTTTTCTTCAAATTTTCGAAAAAATCTGAACCTATGTCCACGAAGTGGCTTTTGAAAAAGTTAATTTCGTGGATTTCTACCATCAGGTCGCTACGGGGAGACGTGCGAGAAGTTGTGTCCGGCGCATACATTTGGTGCGAACTGCAGGCACGAGTGCAAGTGTCACAAGGAGAACTCGGAAGGATGCAATGGGATCGTAAGTTTAGCTTATTTGCCATGTGTGACGTCACGTGCTGAGGTTTGGTCGAGAAAGCGGCGTCAGGTTTGTAAACTACAGTCCGTGTTCACGTGTTATAAGGAGGAAAAGGAAGGACCATTAAAATGACATCTTTTCACGTGACGTCATATGTGTGCGTCCTTAACGCTGGCCGCGCAAAATAGCAAGAGGGCTAGAACGCTTCGTGGCGTCTATTTCAGACTGGCGACTGCCACTGCAAAGCTGGCTTCTTTGGGAGTTACTGCAAGGAACGTTGTCCGTCTGGACATTACGGCCCGGGATGCGTCAAAAGTATGATAACTTGTGTCCTATTGCCGCATGTTTCCAACCCATCTCGTCCGCCCTCTAGCGTGCAGCTGTGGTGCTGGCGTCGCGTGTGATCCTCAAACTGGCGACTGCGAGCCCAAATGTAGACCCGGATTCTTCGGCCAAAATTGCAGCATTCGTAAGTTTCTTTCCCTTCTGGCGTCTCCTAGTCCTTTCACGTGCACATGTTCCCCACGAATGTGTGTCTCTTAGTTATTACCACATCCACGGCTCAATAGTGTCTTTCTTACACGAAGTGCACCGTTTAGCCAATAAGTTCTGTGTACACATTAGCGTTAGCATGCATCTGCAGTAAGTAGGAGACCCGCATGGTACCTCGTTGATAGTTGCGGTCACCAATTCGTAATGGCACTCGCATCTTTCTGTAGCATGCCCTCCGGGTAAATTTGGCGTCGGTTGTGCTCTCGATTGCCGTGATTGTGGCTCGTTACGTTGCCATCCACAGACAGGGCAGTGCACGTGCCCTGCTGGATTTCACGGAAACAACTGTGCTCAACGTAGGGATGGATGCATAGTATTTAGATGGATCGCCTGTCTTGTGGCTCAGTGATTGTGTCATTTATTCAGCTTGAAAGCAATGCTAAAAGTGGACCCCTTTCATTCTAGCCTGCCCTGAGGGTAAATTTGGACCGCTGTGCAAGCAAACGGTAGCTGCAGACAATTCCAAATTTGATACGCGTTTCTCAGCTGGTGCTATCCTTCTCGCTTTACAGTGCATCTGCAAAGCTGGCAAATGCAACCCAGTCGACGGTAGCTGTTTGTGCCCTGCGGGATTTTACGGTCTCGCCTGCTCAGAACGCTGTCCTCCTGGAAGATGGGGAGCGCAGTGCATGGAGATGTGCAAGTGTATGAATAACGCTGATTGCGACGTTGAAACTGGCGCGTGCAAATGCAGTCGGGGATGGACAGGTGGCTTACGAGTGAACCATTGTGCTTGCTTCTTAGCCCTTTCGATTATCTTCAGCTTCTCCGTACTTGCAGGAACGCTCTGCGACAAGACTTGCAGCAAGGGAACGTACGGTGCAAACTGTGAGAAGACGTGCGACTGCGCCAAGCCAAACTCGGACTGTGACCCGGTCAATGGCGAGTGTGTTTGTCCTCCAGGTGTGATGTGTGCGTAATACGCCCGCTGTTTATTGCATCCTGCCTGGACAGTCTACTGGTCAAACAGAAATTATCCCCCATCCTCACCTATCCCCCTATCCCGTATCCCCCAGCCAACATAGTTAGCGGATGGTGTGAGCAACTTGCCAATGGTAGGGTAAAACTTGTGCATACGTTTTTTGTCATAGGCAGGATGCATTCCGGCTTTGAGCCGTTACACTTGTTGGCCGCTATCACTGCCAGTTGTCCATCTATATGTATTCCATCTTTCGTTGAAGGCCAACGTGGCGCTGCTTGCGATGAACGTTGTCCAGAGGGCACGTACGGAGCTGGATGCATGGGCGTTTGTGCGTGCAAGAATAACGCGTCGTGCGATCCAGGTAATCCAAAGAGTCAACTTTTTCGTGTGTCCGACTCTACGCCGTCCAGAAATTGAAACCGCAGTTGATTATCCCACATTAGCACACTCCCAGCAGCAAGCTTTCGACCTGAGAGACCTACTGTCGTAGGATCCTCCGCATTAGTTTCAGCCATTATGCATGCCGACGCGGATTTCCTTTGCTGATGCTGAGAAACGTGTCATTTCATTTAACAGTTAGCGGGACGTGCTCTTGTACTGCTGGCTGGCAAGGGCAGCGCTGCGATAGGCTATGCCCTGATGGCTTCTACGGGAAGCAGTGTGCACAAGTTTGCGACTGTGGCGCAGGTCAGTAACGTTCAAGCGAATCGAGCTGCTCCAGACGAGAAAAATATTGATGTCATTGGTCTAGGCGAAACGGAGAGTCTTCAGCTCCTCGCCAGATGTCATCCCATCACAGGACAGTGTTCGTGCACGTCAGGTTGGGCAGGCCCAGGCAAGTCCTCAGTAGGTACATATAGCTGTCGCAGTTGGCTAACTATCGCTTTCATGTTAGACTGTCGAACACCTTGCCCGCCAGATAGGTGGGGCGTTGGCTGCGCGGAGATGTGTAACTGCGCCAATGGTGGAACGTGCGATCCGGTCTCTGGCGTGTGCATTTGCCCAGTCGGATGGATGGGTCGATCGTGTAATCAAAGTGAGCTAGGCATCACATCGATCGAAAACGTTCTGAATAACATTCCAATACATTTCAAAGCATGTCCGCTGAATCTCTATGGTGCAAACTGCGCCCAGCATTGTCTCTGTCTGAACGACGGCGTCTGCAATGCAAAGACCGGAGAATGTATCTGCCAACCGGGATTCGAAGGACAGTCGTGTGAATTTCGTAAGCATTGCCTCTGAACAAGGTCGAAGGACAACAGCATATGCATTTTTGTCTGTAAAATTCAAGCTTGCCCCTTCGGTGCGTACGGCGTGAACTGCAGTAAACGGTGCAAGTGTTTCAACGGTGCCGCTTGTGACTCCGCGACTGGTCACTGCAACTGCTTGCCTGGGTGGACCGGTACCGACTGTGGCACCGTGTGTCCTGACGGTTTCTTTGGCGATAATTGCACGGAAATCTGTCAGTGTGAACATGGCGCCAGTTGCAATGCTGTTTCCGGTGCGTACCTCAAGAGTCGTATAGCTCCTCAGCCGCTGACCGCAGCTTCATTTCCACACGCAGGCCACTGTCACTGCAAAGCAGGCTGGCGTGGGAAGCGCTGTCATAAGCCATGCCTGAAGGGGTTTTTCGGAGAAAACTGCGCTCAACCGTGTCGCTGCATGCACAACAAACCATGCGATCATATCACCGGACGCTGCTCCTGCCCCGCTGGGTTCACCGGGCATACATGCACCGAACGTGAGTGTCGTGCGTAGTGACTAGGTACAGATGCTAACAGTGCCTATTGCGTGTTTCAGTGTGTCCGCAAGGGCAGTGGGGTGCGCAATGCGAAGGTATGAAGTGAAGGGTAGTCCACGTAGTGTGACATCGGTTATGATCAGCTGACGAAAAGAGGCGAACGTTTTGTGCTGTGCAGGAAAGTGTGAATGCAGTTCGAGCGCCGAGTGTGACCCCATCACGGGTCTGTGCCACTGCAAGCCTGGCTTTAAAGGAACCGGCTGCGTCGACGGATGCGTACACGGCAAGTTCGGCGTCGAATGCCGCGAAGAGTGCATCTGTCAGAATGGCGCCACGTGCAATACAACGAACGGAAAGTACGCACTGTGTCTTGGAGAGGCCCGCTGGTTGTAAAACTCATGTGTTAACTTCTGTTCTTCTAGGTGTCGATGCCCGCCGGGCTATGTCGGCACTCGTTGCGAAACAGGTACATTGCGTACTTCAGTCAATACCTACTTACTGTACGTACAGTAGGTAGGGCGTATCTTCTCTCTGTGCGCATAGCTACTGCGTTCAGTAGCCAGGTACGTTAGTGGTTGTACGTGTACACGGGAACAAGTCAGTACCTTTGATCGGTACGTTCGGGTACTTCAGTCAGTGCCCGAGTCACCAGATGTCCCACATTTGGACCCCGACCATGTAGAAAATTGTCTATCAAAAATGGTGTCCTATGTCTACGTGTTAAAAGCCCCACAATGTCCCACCAACGGTCCTCTTCCATCTGGTAACGCTGGAGTGCTTAGGTACGTACTAGCGCTAGTAAGTACGCACGTACAGGTACTGTACGTATCGGGCTTTCAGCATGAATGTCGTATTGCACCTGTATTGTACAGTAATTTCCACTCCGCCATCCAGTCTGATAAGCGTAATAGTGAAGCTTAGAGCACAATACTGTACAAGTCCAGAAAGCTCATTTTTCGTTCAACAAACTGCAGAATGTCCGCCCAACTACTACGGCCACGACTGCGTCGAACGGTGTCAGTGCCAGAACAACGGCACGTGCAACAAGGTGACAGGTCTCTGCGTGTGCCAGTCGGGATTCACCGGCGCTAACTGCGAACGAAGTATGGGTTTGGGCAGTCATATGATAAAGATAACTCGTCATGCCTTCCTTCCTTCCTTCCTTGCATTTAGAGTGCCCACACGATAAGTACGGGCCAGGATGCAGAGAAAAGGTACGTAAGTAGTACGTACTACCTGTGATCCCTCATGGCGTGCCTTTGATGGGGTGCTTCGTTTTGACTCCAGTGCAAGTGCAAACTTTCGAACACCGCTGACTGCGATGCAAAGACGGGCGAATGCCGTACGTAAGACGCGCGAGCCGTAAACGAACATCACGTGACGTTCTGCGTTTAATTGACAGGGTGCAACCCCGGGTGGACCGGGCCGAGTTGTGAACAGGAGTGTCCAAAAGGTAGAATTTTTTCTCAAGTACGTTTGTTCTTTAGCGTCAGCTGCTCTCACGTTCTGAGAATTACATATAGCGTGATATTGAGATGATAGCAGCTTCCCGAGAAGTAGACGCCAACAGCACCAGTAACCTATGGAGTATACCTGAGGGACAACAGCGTGATGGTCCAGTTGTGCTACTGATATTCGAGAGGCTTATCGCCCAAGGCCGCTTGAACGTGTTTGCACTATGTACGTGTGGCTTGTAGTGGCTAAGGTGCATTGGCTCAATAAACTGTAGGCAAATACGGTCCGAACTGCGTCGCCGATTGCCAGTGTCACCACAGCGCTCCGTGCGATCGAATGAGCGGCTGTTGTGAGTGTCCTGACGGTATGTCGCACTTTAATGAAGCTCTTCGGATTAGAAGACCGCAGACGTTGTGTTTTGGCCATTCATTGTAGGATACTTCGGCAACCAATGCCAACACAGTAAGTTCGTACGTACATACACAGGGCGTGTTTATCCCGTTGATTCCCGTCTCGCTTGAATGCAGAGTGTGACGACGACCGCTTCGGCTGGTATTGCACCAAAGTGTGCGACTGCATGAACGGCGCCTCGTGCGACCCGTCCGGCCGCTGTTTGTGCAGAGCCGGTTTCTTCGGCGATAAGTGCGAACACGGTGCGTACGTGTCACAGTTTATAGTACACGTACAGTACTAATTAATACGTGCTCTATCGGGCTTCTTCCACCTCCGTTCGTACAGCGTGCAAAACTGGCACGTACGGTGTCAACTGTCGCTTGAAGTGCGAGTGCGCCAACTACAGCTGCAACGCGACGACGGGCGTGTGCGATTGTCCGCTGGGCACGCACGGCGTTAATTGTCAGCAGAGTAAGACTTGCACAAGGGGTAGGTACCCAGAACGCTTCGATTTCGCTGCTATCTCTTTTCTAAGCTTGCAAGCGAGGCCGCTACGGACTGAACTGTGAGCAGAAGTGCCAGTGCTACAACGGTGCAGAGTGCGACTTCGTCACCGGCCAGTGCAGATGCTTAGAAGGCTGGCTCGGACCGACTTGTCAGCACGAAGATATCGGTAGGGCTCTGCCATAGCTTGCGAGTTTGTCTGTTTGTACCACATACTGTCGACTCAAAAGTGGACATCGGCTAACCACGCACCTTTGCGTAATGGCTGTGAGGCAGCGACGCAGTGTTCACCTGTCGTTTTCTCCAAAGTGCGCGGTACTTGGTCCCATTTTGAAGCGGATAGTTGACCAATTGCTCACTTCTGCATCGAAGCTAGCCATGCCCATTAGCTGACGTTTGTTTTTGAACGTGGCAGACATACGAAGGTTGCTTGCGCGTCTTCAGCACGGTTCTAACCTCACGCAGGTAGGACCGACCCGTGAGTGAAGGCGCGTTGCCGTGCTCTAGACTTCTCGAACCCAGTGTGGTGTGCCCTTAGCTAACTGCGCGATAACCTTGCTTGTTTCGAGAGATTAGCTGAGTGCATCACGCGAATGCTTGTAGCACTAGCAAGCACACGTTGTAGACCTGCTCAGTGCCTCGCACTTCATTCAGGACGGAATGCTTTACTCTTGCAGACATTGAGTCTCTACCAAATCGCGGCGATATTCCGGACGCTTGGAAGCAGAAGAACTCTGATCGCGAGTACAGGTCGAAGAGAAGAAAGCGCAGCAGTGTAGACACTGGTGGCAGCGAGTAACAAAAAGAGCGAAAACATTCTGTGTGTTCTCTTTTCCGACAAGCACCGGTGAATTGAACCCTTCTGTACGTACGTTCCTCCGCTTTTCCGATTGTGATCCGAAGACCTTATGATTCGCTGCAGCGAGTCTGGACGTCGATCGATATTTCTAGCTAATACTATTTAAAGCAGGCGGTGTGTGCATCGCTTTAGTGTCTTTTCATACAGTGCAGTGGTTGACCATTTGAGTACGTACAATAGCACTGCCCGGACAACTCAGTTTGCTGGCTTCGACAGCGACGTGCCAAATGCGTTCATCTAGTACGACGTGTGTATTGTGCATACGCACGTGAGCGATGCGACGCCATCCCGATATTGTCTCCTTCAGATTATCGCATGTACTGTACGTAGAATGCGTGTTCTTATCTATTGAGCTGTTTCCAGTAATAGTGAGCTGCTGCTTCCTAGTCTCGGCACCAATCGAGATGTTCGTCGAAACAGTGTGTTATGTACCTTTCTATCGAAATAAAATGCTTCTGATGTGCGTGGCACTTCTCGTGGCGTGAAACATCAATGAACACGGTAGATCGCCCAGAACTTCGAGCGCATGTACCTCATATAGTACGCTCTGAAGCTGCTTTCGTTAGTCCAATTCATGATGCTGTACGTCGTCAATCTAGCCTTGCTGTGGTAGTTTCGGGATCATGAGTTCAATGTACCAAACAAACGGATGACAATGCTGTCAGATGCCACACGCTCAAGAACTTAGTACAAGTACGTACGTGGGCATACACAACTACAGTACACACATGCACGAGGGCTCTAACAACAGGTAACCATTCTGACCGAGTAAATGAGGCGTGCTGGAGACTCGTGACCGACAAGTCGTCTTCGTAAATGGTTGCGCACTCACGATCGCCTTTGTACCGAACGTGGAGCGCTGGCTACTTGAGTCGCACCTGCTTGAAGACGTCGTCGACCAAGCTTGTGTACGGTTTGAGATCTCGGACGACTGTTCTGGCGAGCCATGGCTTTGGAATTGATCTTGGAGTCGATTTCCGAACCGGTGCGGGTGATGCCTTCTTCGGCGCCTCGACGCGAAGCCAGTCGGCGTTCTTTCTGCGCACTTCTCACTTTGTGCCGACTTTGCCTGTTCAACCCCGATGTCTTCCGGTGGCAGAGCGAAGAACTTCGTTGACCGTTGGATAAGTGGCGATGGTTTGCTGTCCGAATCGACTTCGAGTTCAGATGAACTGACGCGTTGTTGCTCGTTTTGCAGCGGGTCATCGCCTGCTGCTGACCCTTCTTCGCCAGCTGCAGCTTCGTACGGACAAAGTTTCAGCAGTGACGCTTTGGGCTTCTTTGTTCGGTGCTTCGTTGTGGCACCAAAGCAGGTACTGCACAAGACGAGCGGGAGCACCGCAGCACTGATGCGATGATCATCGATGCAGTCACAGCGAGAGTGACAAGTGACAGGGGCTCAACGGAATCGAAGACAATCGCGTGCTTGACCGAAGTATTTTCTTCAGACAGACGAGTGCTAACGAGTAGTGTGTGTATTGACTTGATTTCTACAATTCTGAGTTTTACGTTCATATTCCTTGGAACATACCTATTCACTTACGTTCTTTCACACTGCAGTTTGATACTAACCGTTTTGAAACAGTGGCTTGCACACATACGTTTTTTGCTGTCGGAAACATGGGCGCTCTACCTTCCAAGATCGATTGAGCAATATCGTGAAATCACACTGAAGAAGGATTTATGTAGTAGTCTGCTGCTGCTTCACTGAGACGAACATTGAGAAGCGAAAAGAATTCGATTCTCGCAAACGAAATCGAAGGGTTCACAACTGTCGGGCTCACGATGACGCTGGGAAGCAACCTTAATCGGCATCGACTTATCGTTGAATCCCTAGCGAGGTTATAAAGGAGGAGACGTTTGTTCGTTCCTGCCGATTCGCTTCTATCTTGGTGGGCGTGAGTGCGTCGTCGGCGCCTACAATCAAGCCGACCGGAAAGCGAATCGGGTTGATCGTCTTGCAATGCTCAGCGTGTTCGAAGCGTTCGGCGCGCTTCGGTAACCTGCCGTGCATCGTTATGAGCGACTTCAACATCGGTGTTGCTCCGACGTGGCGAGATGCGCACGATTTCAGCCGTATCTTCTGCGACGCGACCTCAGTTTCGCTATTTGCGATTGCGTGGCTAGCTTGTTCGCTTCTCGCTTCCATCATCGCTCGTATTGTCACTTTTTCGGGAATCTTTTGCTTTTGCTATAATCCCACTTGTTCTCGCTCTGAGCAGAGCGGTATCTCGTGCGAAATACTTGATTGCTTGTGAGCAAGGCTGAAGCTTTCTTGAAATTTTGATTTGTTGTTTTCAACTAAAATTGAAATGATTTCAGACTGTTTCGGTTAGTAATAGTTTCGGACAAATGTTGATCCGATCTGACTAGCTGCAGCCAAAGTTTCTGATATCTGCTGTTTATCTACTGTTGTTGCATT
>JAQGBB010000122.1:0-26674 GCA_034691745.1 Prismatolaimus dolichurus
GTTAGTAATTTTGCCGCCCGTCATTATTTTTTTCCAATTATTATATTTTCGAAAATTAGGTTCAATATTCTTCTTTTCATTCCGTTTCTATTTTACATTCCTGCTCCTAAAAACATCCGCATCTGGCGGCTCATGCACAAGCTGCACACGTACGTCGACAAGATGATAAAGGAGAAGCAGAAGGTGCTAAGCCAAACAGACGAAGGTGCGACAAACGTATTCGCAGATAGTTTAAAATTTGCTCCAGTTCTGAATTTATTTTAATTCAAAATTCAATTTAATTTCGAACTAAATTTAATTATTAGTTGAATTTAGTTCATTTTCTAATTAAATTAATTTTTACTTTTTATTTTTCATTGGATTCAATTTTAAATTAAATTAATTTTTTACTTTTTACTTTTTCATTGGATTCAATTTTAAATTAAATTAATTTTTACTTTTTATTTTTAATTGAATTCAATTTTAAACTTAAATTTTGATTAATTTTAGCAAGCAAGGAGAAGATGAAAGAAGATCTCGTCGGAATGATGCTGAGCGCGGTCGATTCGGAAACGGGTGAACGACTGTCTTTGAGCGAAATTCGGGAGGAAGCACAAACGTTTTTGGGCGCTGGACACGATGTAAGCTAGCAGCAAACGCTGGTATCCGATTGGAAGAGTTGAATTACACTGATTTTACAGACAACCGCTACAGGCCTCGCATGGACACTGCATGAGCTAACGCGACATCCGGACGTTCAGAAACGCTGTCGCGAAGAAGTTCGCGCACAGTTTTCTACTGACCGAGCAGCAAACTGGCAAGATCTCGAAGGTTTAAAATACCTAAAATGCACGATAAGGGAGTCGTTGAGGTAAAGAACCGGAAGCAAATAGGTATTATTTTTGGGTTTTATGTTTTTGAGTTTAAAATATGTACTATTTCCGACCAAAAATCCCAACCTTTTGCATTCTGCCGGGAATGCGCAGCGCGTATAGCAGGACAGCTAACGGATCAAACTTAAAAAATCCCCCAGTCCCTCTGAATCACCCCGCGGACCAAAATCGGCGAACGTCCAGGAGATCATAGTGCAGTCTGTCAGTAAATATTTTAAGGTGTTGCAGAGTGTTCCAGACCAAAAAATTCTTGTTTTTTGTTTGTTCTTCTTTGCTCGAACAGACGGAGGATCGCTTTGGAGAGTCTGTTAAGTTGTGTTCGAAAGTGCTTAAGTATGTTTTTGAGTGTTTTATTACATTTTTTTGCACACTCTATGCGCATGCGCAGGCATTTAATGCGCGCAAGCGAAACAAGTCGGACGTGCCGATCCGTAGTCCCACTTACGCATTAGAACATTGCCTCGGGTAAAATGTATTCTGAGACTTTTCGGAAATAAAAATCGACAGTGCCACCAGTTCAGTTTTCAAAAATCTCAACACTGCTTAAAGCAGGTTGCAAGGGGAAAGGAGCGAAAATGGTACTTAGTGCCTCTCCTGAAACAAAAACAGACAGGGTTTCGCCAAGCCTGCTGCGTGTAAATTTGTTTCGCAACGTGCGTAAGACCGCCTTTATTGATAAAATTCCTGCACGAATTTATGTGGGAAATCAGATTCTAATCGATCCCTTAATCCCAATAGCGAATTCCCAACAATAAAGCTGCTCATCTGTTGCTGATCAGAGTCCAAGGTACCCCCCCCTCCCTACAGAAAAAACCGCATTTCGATCGGATGCATCTGGCTCGGTATCGAGGAGCGACAGTCAATTTTACCATTGATTTTGCATCGGGAAGAAACTTTTGAGACGGTCGCTTGCCCCTAATGCTCTACCCCGAGTGTCCATATTCCAACCCGTAGTTACTCTTGACGAAAGGTATATAACGCAAAAACGCGTCTTAAACGGTTGCCTGTCGGTTCCGGACTATTTGGCCGACGGACTATTTGGCCGACGGACCATTTGGCCTAACGGACCATTTGGCCCAGGCGGACCATTTGGTCCAGGCGGACTATTTGGCCGAGGCGGAGTGTCTGGCAGACGTACAGCAATCCAGAGACCATAGTTTTACACACAATAAATTCACACTTGTCAAGGTTTAAGGTACCTTTACTGCTTAGCTTAGGCTTAGCTTATGCTTGACTTAGGCTTAACTTAAGCTTAGCTTAGGCTTAGTTTAGGCTTAGCTTAGGCTTAGACTTAGCTTAAGCTTAGTTAAAGTTGAGCTTAGTTAAGGTTTAGCTTAGGCTAAGTTTAAGCTTAGCTTAGGCTTAGGCTTACCTTAAGCTTAGCCAAGGTTTAGCTTAGTTAAGATTTGGTTTAGGTTTAGTTTAGGTTTAGTTTAGGTTCAGTTTAAGTTAAGTTTAGGCTTAGCTAAGGCTTAGGCCTAGCTTATGTTTAGTTTAGGTTTAGTTTAGGTTAAGTTTAGGTTTAGTTTAGGCTTAGGCTCAGCTTTAGCTTAGCTAAGGTTTAGTTCAGTTAAGGTTTAGCTTAGGCTAAGTTTAGGCTTAGCTTAGGCTTAGGCTAACCTTAAGTTTAGCTAAGGTTGTGGGCTTAGGCTTTGCTTAGGCTTAGCTTAGGCTTGGGTTAAGTTTAGGCTTAGCTTAGGCTTAGCTTAGGCTTGGGTTAAGTTTAGGCTTAGCTTAAGCTTGGGCTAAGTTTAGGCTTAACTTAGTTTAAGTTGAGCTAAGTTTCAGCTTAGTTAAGGTATAGTTTAGGCTTTGTTTGGGTTTAGTTTAGGTTAAGTTTAGGCTTAGCTTAGTTTAAGTTGAGCTAAACTTTAGCTTAGTTTAGGTATAGTTTAGGCTTAGTTTGGGTTTAGCTTAGGTTAAGTTTAGGCTTAGTTTAGGTTTAGGTTTAGCTTAAGTTTAGCAAAGGTTCAGCATAGTTAAGGTTTAGCTTAGGCTTAGCTTAAGTTTAGCTTTAGCTTAGCTTAGGCTTAGTTAAGGTTTAGTTTAAGCTTAGGTTAGGTTCAGTTCAGGCTTAGTTTAGGCTTAGCGTAGGTTTAGTTTGGGCTTAGTTTAGGCTCAGCGTAGGTTCAGCTTGGGTTTAGCTTAGGCTTAGCTTAGGTTCAGTTTAAGGTTAGTTTAGGTTTAGTTTAGGTTTAGCTTAGGCTTAGCTTAGGCTTAGCTTAGGTTTAGTTTAGATTTAGCTTAGGTTCAGCTCAGGTTTAGCTTAGGTTTACTTTAGGTTTAGCTTTTGAATTTAGATTTTTAAACAAAGCAAGCAAGTTTGAAAAATGACAGTTTAGTTGCGAGAAATTTGAACAGAGACGACATGCAGCAAACCAGAATGAACATTTTGCGTTTTTAGCGATACCGGTTTTGAGTAGCTCAGTTCTATGTCTTTTTGCGTTCGTGCGAAATTGTCCTCTTGGGCCAAATGGTCCGCCTCGGCCAAATGGTCCGCCTGGGCCAAATGGTCCGCTTCGGCCAAATGGTCCGCCTGGGCCAAATGGTCCGCCTCGGCCAAATGGTCCGTCGGCCAAATAGTCCGTCGGCCAAATAGTCCGTTGGCCAAATAGTCCTAAATCGATAGCCTTGGCGTTAGTTGCACTATCTGCGATGGCGTTTTTCTTGCGACCGCACAAGGAAAAAATTGTGATCAGGATGAAAAGCGGGATGTGTACCAACGCCATCACGCTTCCGCCAAGCCAGAGCCCTAAAAAAGGGAAGAGTGAACAACAAGTCAAAATTTGACGCTTCTATATTTACCAAGGCTTCCGCCGAACGACCACAAGACCGCCTGCCAGTCCATCGTGAGCGTCTCCGAGAACTGTAGGAACGGGAGACTTCGTTGTCGCACAACAATTGGATTGCCCATCGTCTTGTACGACGAAGTTGGCGTTATCGAGTAGACCGTCGTTGTACACTCGACGTTGCACGATCGAGCGCAGTCTTGCCACGCCAGATCGGACGTGAAGTTCGCCGCCGCGATGATGTTCTGCGTTTCGGTGACCGAGAGGCGCTTCGTGCACGATGGCAGTGTTGAGATGACCGTTTTATCCACCGTATACGTGATCGACGAGCAGTTGCGTCTCGCTTCAATGCTCTGCATGTGACACTCTTTTGTGCACTCGAAACGGCTCTGGCCGGAGCAAATACTGCTCGATCGATTCAGGAGAACGAACTCTGCGCCAAACGATGCCGCCATGCGCGCCGTTCGCGAGAAACCGTCGATGTATTGAGCGTCAATTGCGCCAGCGCCCGGTCGCAGATCGAAGTCGAACTCGTACGTGAAAGTCGGATTATTGGTGTAGACCAACTGAAGCTGGTCACGTGACGTCGTGAAGTTGGCGACGCTCGCCAGCCGATAGCAGACGCGACCGGTGTTGTCGCCGACGGCGGAGAGCACTGTAACACCGGCCTTGTTGCTAAAAAGGACGACGTTCTCCGCGGTGCACAAACTTGGCGTCGGCTGCGCCGTGAAGACACCCGTCGAGTCGTCGAATTGCATCATCGTTATCTGCACACCGAAGATGTCGCAGTAGTTGACGGCAATCTGACGTGCGATCACCGCGACGTCGAGGTGATTCGCGAGGATTCACTGTTAGATTTCGTTGAAGACGTCGTCAAACGGAGAGTAGCCGCCGTTGATGCTGAAGCCCCAACCGTAGACGCCTGAGTTCCACAGGTAGCTGCTTGTGTCGAAGTCGCTGATCGACTTCAGATAGAGGTAGAAGAGCCGGGTGAGCGACTCGTTCATCACAGCGATGGAATTGTAGAGAATCTGCGCCTCTGCGGTCGGCGGTGAGCGTCGCTTTCGGCCACCGATTGGTGACGCCGACGATGAGGGTGACATTGAGGACGACACTGCCGTTGATGAGGAGGCTGATGACGTCATTGCTGAGGATCCTGAAAATCCTGCCGAGTTCGCCGACGTCGCTGAGGAATACAACATCGGTACAGATGAGGATGCCGACGATGAAGACGCTGATGGCATCGTTGATGATGGACTCACGTTGGTCGACTGCACGAACTCGTCGAAGACCGCCGTGAAGTTCATGCCCTGCGGGAGGTACGCGAACATGGTCTGTCGAGGCTGCTCGATGCAGAGGGTGAGATTCGAGAAGTCGATGGGCTGTCGTACGATCGCAACGTTGATGCCGGTCGGCTCGGAGTTATAGAGCGTGATCAGCGCCATCGTGTCGTTCACGGTGAGACCAACGCCAGCGAGGACGACGGCAAGCCAGAAGACCACTTGGCTGACACTCTGCCGTTCGTACTCGACGTACGTGAGCCCGTGGATTGGATTGACGGCGCAAAAGTCGAAGAACGTGCGACCCCTCGTCGATAGGTCAACTCGTGGACGTTTCTGACCCCGGCATTTCCTCCAGCACGAAACCAATGGCGTTATCATAAAGTGAATCATGGCGATAATGCTGCCTCCAAGCCAGAGACCTAAAGAAAACCTCACAGATTCATGTGACATCATGCATGTGCGTCCGGTGTTTGACATACCAATGCTTCCACCAAGCGAAGCTAGAAAGCTCTGCGGTGTAACCAGCAGGTACTCGTCAAAGGCCGCATAAAGAACCGCTTCCGGACTAATCTCAAGCGTTCCCGCATAGAAGCCTTGCTCCATTGACATGAGCGTCGATCGCGCCTCGAACATAGTCTCCTGACACGGTGAAATACACCCGTCGAGACAACTTTGCCAAAGATTACCCGATGGACCGGCTGACGTTGCCGAGATAGGGTATCGTTGAGTGCACGGCTGTGTTGCGTTCCCTGGGGGCATAATTCCTGTTTCGGCGAACAAGCTCAACGGCCAACAGCCACGACTTGCGAAAATTGCGTTTCCAATGCATCGCTTTGCACACTCGTAGCGCAATTCCGCCGAGCACGGCGCTGCCGTCGTGTTCAGGGCATTGAACACGCTCGAGATGCCGATTGTTGTGATCGAGTAGGTTGTGGAAAACGATGCGCCGGCCGCCTTGTGAAAGCTTTGCGGGTCCATTAGGCTTTCACCGCCGTTGAGGTCGAGACGAACCTGAAATTGCAAGCGGAATCAAGGCCCTGCATTTAGGGTTTTGTAGACGCGCTTGCTGTGGATGCAATCCGTTGCTGACGTTATTACCTGAAGTGGTGAGAAACTGTTCGTGGCGATGAGCGACCCGTTTGGAAAACTGGCGGTGTAATAATAAGGACCGTTGCCAGCTAGGGTAGGAGCCCAATTATACGAGAAGGGATACAGCCCATTGACTGATCCGAAAATCGATAGCGCGTCGTCAGAGCTGTTGAAGATCGTCAGGCTCGGCAGTGTGTGGCAGAACGCGTCGTATCTCGTTTGAGAACGGTCGGTCCGATCCATTGTGCTTGGCTGACGTTCATCGGGCAGTTCCACGCCTGACAGTTGTAGTCGAGACCCGTCGCTGCATTGTCGTAGAAGACGTATCCACCGTTGTAGAAAAAACCGTAGAGACTCACCGAAAGGGCTCTCGAGAGGTCAAAGAGGTTGACGTTCGTCTAAAGCAGGCAGCTTTCGAGCAGGCCAAGCATTTCGGAGATCGTCGTGTAGTAGGACTCGAGACGATAGGTCTTAAGGTTTCCGAGATCGTACTCCATGTAGGAGGCGAGCAGGAGGTAGGCGGCTGGTATGAGTATATCGTCGGCGATGATCACTGGGATGAAGCAGTTTAAACCGTTCGTGCCATTTATGCGAGCAGCGAAGGCCTCTTGGGCTGCAGACTCGCCGACGCCGATAGTGATGTAGGTCGTTAGCCACAAACTGTAGATGTCACGATCGAGGTCGAAGCAGATGACTGGATTTGTGCCGACGATACGCGGTTGTCGTTCGATCGATAGCGATACGGCCTTAGCCTGCGAGAGGAGCTGCTCGACGAGGTTGATGACGTCGTGCGTAAACATGCCAATGCTGGCGAGAAGCAGGAGGAGCCATAGGATCGTCGTGATCTTGCGTCCGGCGAAAGTAACGAAGAGGAAGCCGTGCAGTTGCGTCTTGCTCGAAAAGTCGACGACACGCTCGCGCAGGATTGTGATGACCTTCATTTTCTACCCCACGTTCTTGCGGAAAAAGAGGGAATTACGACGATTGAAGAAAACATGTTAGAGGTTTCATTGATCATTCTTTCTATTGTTGCTGGGTCAATTATGATCTATTTATCGCTCAACTTGAAGGATAATTTCTAGGACTCACGACAGCGAAACATGCACAAAGATCCAACTTATTAATGTTCTAATTCAGATAATTACACATCGAAATTGCCAGCTTTTGCAAGTGCAGAGTAGACGCCACGATGCGACATGCCAGCTATAGAACATCACGTAATTCCTCTGACGTACGCAGGTCGTAATTGTGGCGAAAGAAAGAAATAACTGTCGAGCTTGTCGTCAGCGAAAATTGAGCCCGGTTTCGGAAATTAGCCTCTTCGGAATCCCTTTTTCGCAGAGTGTTGTGCACTTGCTATAAAGAGTACGTCTTTTCACACACGCTCGGATTACGATATTCCGCCGTGTTTTGACTTCAAAATTTTAGCGTCAAAGTGATAAGACTACGGTAATTCTTAGAACAATTGTAACAACGCAAGATGCCGAAAAGACCAATAAGCGAGCATTCAGATGCACAAAAGTTCACACCATTTACTTATATCACAGGTCTAGAAGAAGCTAGTGAATCATTACAGAGCGCACAATATGTGTATGTACGCCTGTAGAAATAATTGTATATTGCTCCGTGCTAACGTTGGACTGCAAGCGTGAGCATGGGGCTCTAAAACTTTGAAACTCGTATGTGTGATAAATTCTGAGTACTAATCGTTACTGATAGCGCCGATCATTCATCAACAAATGCAATACTGCTCTGCGTCCCTTCTCACCATTCGTCGTCATTGTTATTCCTAACGGCGAGTATTGCTCTTCCGTGCAATATACTGTTTTCTGCAAAGTCCAGGATTGAAAACGGGGCATAATCTCAAGAATCTCAAGCAAACAAGTTCAGCAGAAATTATCCTTTGCGCAACAAAAGGTGGCATGGGATCACACGATAAACAAACGACTTATCAAAACAAAAAGAACCCCAATTTATCGATCTTAGCCTCCTTCTGTCGACCTCTAACTTGGTTGTCTTTCCGTGCACCTCTTCTTCGTGCTACCTCGTCATTTAACTGTGCGCTCTCCTACCGCCGAACATGAGCACGTTAGTGACGTCACGTGACTACCTCTCTACAGACGTATAGCGGCCCGGACTCGAGCACATTGTTTCTAAAGTTCGACGCTCGACACGGCGTGCTTCACAATTTCTTTGTCGTCGATGTACAGCTGCAATCCTCAACGGTTTGAGTGTGTCGAGTAGCATCGGAAAACGGAACGCTTTCGCCGTCACCACCAAGCTGCATCTATGGTGAACCATCGGTAATCTCTCTCTGTTGAAGGTGAACTACTGCACTATTGCATGTGTGCATGTGCAGCGGCGCAAGAATGAATAGAATCAAAGGAACTGCCGTTGCATTCCGCTGCAGAATTTGACACAGTCTTAAAAAGCAGAGTTAGCTTTCCATTTTTTAGTTCTTTGTGCATAAAATGACGTTTTTGATTCGTTTTTCGTTTGTGCCGTTTGGCCGCCTGGACTTTCACCTGAAGATTTGCTTAGTGATACCTCGAATTTCTACCATTAGTTTTCTTTTGTGGGGTCAGTTACTCTATAGGAGAACACGTCCTTCCTGCTAGCCATTCTGGAAGTTGCGATCGTGAAAGCGATGCCCACCTTAGTCATCGCTAACACTGGTAAACAGACCCGCAAGCGGGCACGGCCTAGGTTCCACCGTTTTCAGCACACCACGATCTCCAGAGGGTGAGTTCCTTCTCTCTGCTCCCCTCCTCACAATCTTGCTGTGTAGCGGCATCCGTACTTCCCTACTCTCTCTCACTCCTTCCCTAAATCAAAATTAAAACAAAAAACGTTTGCCCGCCACTCTATAAACGTTGCTCGAGCTCTACGTCGAAAGCAACACTGCTCAGCCTTTCCTGCTTCGACATCGTCATTGCTTGCGTTGATGTGGGAAAGCGTATGGGACGGGTGGGCAGGCTGATCGCGGGCAGCCTCCGTCGTAAGGTAAAAACATTTGAATCGTCAAAATGTTGTTGCACGTTTGCCCCACAGACGACCGTCGGTGCCCACAAGAAAACTGTCACACCATCAGCGATCAATACATTTTAATAATGCATTGTGCACACTTATGACTTGGACTCCCTATCGTTCAGAAGCGTCAGTTTCATAGCTGCTGGCACAGGTGCATCAGCCGAACACAAACACGCTGTTGCCTACGACTCAATAATAGTATACCTGCGCTCGACTAGCGACATATGTTTTTCTGAAAATCGCCGCCTAGTAGTACGTCCTCGATTCTGTGCGGTACGGGCGAACTTCATAGGTCGCTCGAGCGTCGACACTTAAAATGCTAGTAAACATTGAGGTAGTCATCGTTTTCGCGATCGCAACTACTAGAGCGGTTTATGGTAAGAACGTTTTTTGCAATACTTACGCAAGAGGATAGAGCTTTGCGGTGGCTCAAAACACATTTTTCCGTCTGTCAGCTGACGCGTATAGAGTCAATGGTCCGATCCTATAAAAAATGCAAAACAGAGTCAACAGCAATGAGATTTCCGCTCCTCTGTTAGCTCAGGGGAACGGAACATTACCCCCGCCAGGTGCCAAAAGTGTCGCAAATTGTTACAGTAAAGTTTCTGTTTTGCTTCCATAATACCATTTAGCTTGCGCTAACATTTTCGACTGGACCGGAGTAGTGCAGCCGTCGGCACCGCCGTTCGTCCCCGGAAAGTGCTACACATTCATATGCAACCCAGCGTTGGCCGTCCAGAGCAACGGGCAGAACACGGAAACCTGCTGCCAAGCGAACGTCACGTGGAGTCAGCAGTTTGAAAGCTGTGTCGGTGAGGTCGGCATCCTTTATAATCTGCAAGCACGAATCAGATTATTATGTGCACATTTTAGCCACATGCCCACCGCTGCCACAGTCGTACAGCCACGTCGTCGTGACGTTGGTTTCCGGAACTGAGACCGCCAACGGTTGGTACATGCCCAAGGCTGTCCTAAGCTTTCAGTGCCAGCCGGGCTACGTTATGCAGCAAGCGGGCGTGATGATTTGCGGCGTTAACGGAGAGTGGACGAGCAGCGCAGCTCTATGCAGCTGTAGGCATGAAAATTTAACGTACTTTATTCTTGAGGTGACATACTTGTTTTTTTTCGCAAGTAGTGCAAGGAACAATGGACCGTCGTTGTGATGATGACGATGATTGCCTAGGTATTTGGACACGTATAGCCTTTGACTTTCGGACCTAGTTTGAGCTTAAGATCATGATACGTAGCACTATTTTTTGTATCCTGCACGGAGCGTAGCGGAATCAGAAGGATAGCTAAGTGGTCAAAGGTCCATTATCCCTATCCCTACCTTGCCACCCCCCTCGGAACAAAAGTTTGCCAACTTCAAAGCAACCTAGTACAGTATGTTCTATATTTATAAGATGGAACACCCAAATGTTCCAAACGCAAAAAATTTTGTACGTTATTTTTTGTTGTTTATGCAGGACGCTCTTCTGCTTTGCCGGTTGCTTGTTAAAAAGTGCTTGCACAAAAATCGCTGCTAAGAGGTTTTCCAACAAAGCGTTGGTTGCCTCAGCGTTTATTTTTTGAGTCGAAAACACGAATCGATATCCAACGTTTGATAGTCCACGCTTGCCAAATCTCATGACATACTTGTGTCGACTGCTCCGTGTGTCAGTTCCTAATGTCAAAACTGTCGTTTCAGATCGACCCTTCGCGCCGTGGACCGAACAGTATTCTTGGTGGTACTTCTGGGCTGTCTGTCTCATGGTTACGTTCACGCTCGGCGCCGGCGTTGGCCTCATCATCGGCTTATTCCGATATTGTACGGGTCTTTAAATGACTTTCTGTAACGAGAGCAGATCATTACTACAAACAACATGTGTTCGCGTGGGCAATTTAGCGATGTATATTGACAAAAATAGGGATCGTCCACATGTACATAATCAAAGAATCAAAATTTCGCAAACCCTACGAAATTTGATAGTCCAAAGACGACGTGCCTGTCTTTTGCGCTGGTGCTACCTTACGTCCAGATTTTCAGGTACGACGCACGAGAGTGTATGCGCAGTAGCAATAGACGGTTACGCAACCGTAACCGGCAAAAAGTCACCGATAAGTGGACTTTTTGGCCGAAACGGTAACCATAACCACGACCGGTTACAGGGCCGAGAAAAAGACAGATTACAGCGGTTAGAAGGTGGATAGGTCAAAGCGCGTGAAGGAGCTCGATGACGCAGTCACGTGTGCATTTCGTGTAAGTCCAGACAAAATCTCAACAAAAATTCATTTGCCGAAGGACTCCTTGTGGGGTGGGGTGTGATTCTACTAGTCCTGACCTTCTGTGACGTTCCGTGGAACGGCGGTGTTCCAGAACATGTTCTCACCAAGTGGAGCTTCAGCGCGAAATCTCCCCTCTTAACTTTCTTATCGTTCATTTTTGCTGCAAACAAAAACGAAGATTTTAGATCAAGTTATGCACGTTTCATGTGCTGCAAACAGATTTTCCACGATTGGAACATTCAATGTTCCATGAGTGCTCCAAAGTGTTCCAAAACATTTTTTCTTAAAGAAGTCGATTTTTCTCATAAAACCATTTTCTTTTAGAAAAAAATCTTTTTGGCTTTGCTAGGGTTGGCAAATCCCCGGGGAACCCCGAAAATCCCCGCCTATCTCGCACGTGTAAATCTGACGGAAACTGTAGGTTAAGAAATGTTTTTGTATTTTAACCACTGAGGCAGTAATATTTTGCTTAAGATAAAGAGCAATGATAGTAGAGTCGCATACTGTTAGCCTATGTTTTGCATTTTGAGCAGAGATGATCGCGGGCCGGCATTTTCAAGGCCCGGTCCGGCTCGAACATTTTTCTCCGGCCCTCGGCCCGGCCCGACCCGAACACAATTCTCAGAATCGCATCCAGCGATCGCACGGGCTTGCCTTTGCGTGCCTTTTTGAGAAAACCCTGCACGTTTACTTGCAGTTTTCTTTGAAAAAGCACAAGAACAGAGGTCGGCAACAAAAACTATTCTTTAACGAGTCCTTGGTTGAGGATCGGTCGGCCTGGCCCGAGATTATTTTTCCGAGGTTCAGCCCGGCCCGCGACCATCTCTGATCGGAGGGAAGAAATTCAAATTTGGGATCGAAAAACTCGATATTTGAGATCGGACGAAATTTCCCCGTGACATTTTGCACAAGTCGCTCTAGTGACTCATCGCTGATCCTATTTGGTTTGCTGTGCTTGCTGACTGTTTGAAATAAACTTTTCGTTGCAGCTACGTATATGTAGTCCACTAGCAGCAGATTTGGGCGAAATCATCGACCTTCTCGTGTGGAAAGAAGAGCCAACGCACTTTTTCTCGCGGCTATGCAACAATTTCTGTGGGGTTGGTTTACCGAGCTGCAGGAATTTATTCTGAATACGAGCACCTTAATGGGTGCAAGCTAGGCTAGGCGTATAAGGTTTTGGAAATAAGCAAGCACCTGAGCAGTACAGTTATGTGACAATATGATCGGAGAAATTCTTTTGTTGAAGTTGCCGCTGCTCTCACCAACAGGAGTGAGCATGTAACTGGTATTGTTGGTCAATGTTCGGCGCTAACTGTTCCGTGATTGGCTGACTGCGAGCGCAGAGTGTAAACGAGAAAAGCGCCGCGTAGCGGACGCGAAAGAATTATTGCTGCGTACGCCAATATTGGCTGTTCGCGTGGGATGGCCTACAGGAGCCACCACAGATCCTTACGCGACGAACAGATTTTCGGACGGATATTTAGCGAAATTGCACCTGGGCGCTCCCTAGCCGAAGCCATTAAGGAGCGCTACAGATTTGGCTGGAGCGGAGTGGAGTGGAAGCATTTTATACTGACCCAAAGCCAGTTTAGCATTTTAGATTTTAAAATTTCACGAAATTTAGACACACCGAAGCGCGTTTACACAAACAAAATTTCGAGGAAAACCAAACTTTTCTCTAATAGTGCATTTTTTCAAAACTTACGTTGCGGAAAAAATCCGAAATGGCGGCGGCTAATATACCTAAATTTGACGCTTTGGCCGGAACGGCTTGGAGCGAAACTTTTTTCGACCGTCCGGAGCGGAGTGCAGCGCAGCGAAACATTTTCAGTGTCGTCCGGAGCGAAGCGGAGCAGAGCGAATTTTTTCGACCGTCAGGAGTAAAGCCGCGGAAAGGAGCGATTTCGAAATAGGTCGGAGCAATTTCACTAGGCTAAATGTCGACCTTCATTATCCGTTGTCGATTGTAAAATCGGTCTGATAACGGTACACTTGGTAGACTAGCCTCAATTCGTTGCATTTTCTGGAGTGCACAGCGCGTAAGAAAGATACCTACCTGGTCGTGTGTCAGTCAGGCAGTGAGTTGGCCCGGGCGATAGCTTCGCTTTTGCTTCATCGATTTTAAAAAATTCAAAACTGCAACATATCTAGGTAATCCGCAGATGGTCCTTTTGCTATTCTCGATTTTGTCCGAGTTCCGATCAGCCGCTGCTTTCGAAAATGTATTCCGCATGATGGCGCATAATTCTGCAATTTCTTAGAACGCGAACTTACGGTCCTAAAGCGTTAGCTAGAAGCTGCGCGTCTTTACTTGCGGTAGAGAACCAACGTATACAAATCGGTGTGTTAATTCTCAGGGATATATATATAGGGGGATGACTAGTCTTGTATACCCGCGTGCTCGGAAAACAGACCAGGCAGATGTCGCGTCTGCTACAAACAGTGAAAATGTCTAGAGAAATAGCTCTCGCTGGCAGTCCATAAATGACGTAATATCAGAAAGTAAGGAAAGTGTAAAGAGCACTTTTCACTCAGACGTACTCACAGAATGAGGGTTTGTAAACTGAAACATTTTTTCACTCAGACGTACTCACAGAATGAGGGTTTGTAAACTGAAACATTTTTTCACTCAGACGTGCTCACAGAATGAGGTTTTGTAAACTGAAACATTTTTTCTGCCGTCATTTGTGGATACTACTAAAACGTCCATAAATGCACGCACTTGAGCAGTGATCATATATCACGTCACATCATATTAATTAAATGTGCAAATTTATGTTGTCAGAGGCGAGACGTCACTATTGACTAATTTTAGAATTTGGTGGATTTGCTGTGCCGTCATTTATGACCGCTGCTCACGTGCGTGCATTTGTGGGCGTTCCAGTAGCACCCACAAATGGTGTCAGAAAAAATGTTTCAGTTTACAAACCCTCGTTCTGCGAGTACGTCTGAGTGGAAAGTGCTGTGTACGCTCTCCTCACTTTCTGACATTACGTCATTTATGGACTGCCAGCGAGGGCTATTTTCCCAAACATTCTCACCGTTTATAGCAGACATGCTTATGCGCGACATCTGCCTGGTCTGTTTTCAGAGCACACGGGTGTACAAGGCTAGTCATCCCCCTATATATATCCCTGTTAATTCTATCATCAACTGTCACTGTGCAGTTATATATTCCAGAAGATGCATGTGGTCAGCTCTGCCTGTTTAGTGATTCTCACTCTGTAAGGTAAGCAGTTTCCCAGACCGCACTACTAAACAGTGATACTGAAATCTCCAAATCACCGTAAACTCGTAAACAATGATTTTATTTCATATTTCAAACGAGAAATTTTGCAGAAGAGATTCGTAAAATGCCGTTTTCTCAACTGTATTTTTGGCTGACAAAGCACGTTGTTTTTGAATGGCAGCGCACGTGCGTGAGCGCAGATATTCGTAAACATGTCACGGAGAATAGCTACTCTTTTGCTAATTTAGAGCTTCTCTTGCAGTAGGTCGTGCTAGGCGGCCCGCTCCTTATCAGCTAATGATAGAGTACCACATCGGTAAGCAACCCGGAAAGTGACACCCCCGTGTGTGAAATTTAATCAAATGGCGGAATTTTTTGCAATTAGTCTCAAGCACTGTCGCCTACACGGCAGTCGATATGAACAAAAAATATTGTTTGAGTCTATCGCGAACATTTCGAGGCCCGATAATGGGCTCGTCTAAAATTTTCGTGTGCTTGTTGTTGCTGGGAGGCACGGCGGAGCTCTTGAGCGCTCACGTATGTGGACAGAAGCTCGCCGAACTCGTGATCCGAGTGTGCAACGGCTGCGTGAACGGCATAAACTCGAATAATCGGAACTCGGCAGACAAACGTAGGTTTTGCGAGTGACAGTTTTCAGCCAAGGCTGCTGGTAGAATCCGAAACACGAAAGCTAAGCTGAAACCTTACTTAAAAAATCATTCGAACAATATAAAACTTCCAATCTACAAAATTTTTGGGTAAATTTTCAGCAGAATTAGGCGCATAAAAGTCAAAGAAATTTTCGCCAAAATTCTAAGATTTTGTAAAAAAAAAATATTCAAAAACAATTCGTCTCGCGCGTAGATTGTTGCTATAAATTCGTCATGGTTAGGAAAAGTGGATCCGAACCTTCATCACGATTTAATCAACCATGGTTCCGAAAATTTAAAATTTCTTTTCTGCATCCGGCAACGAGCGAAGCGAGCGACAAAGCATGATGCTTACTGTTCAATTCTAGCTTTCCCCTCTCCCTGGCGGTACAAAAGTTAGCGGACGGTGCAGGCAAACTTACTTACGTAAGCGACAGCTTGCCAATGGTAGCCGCAATTTGGACCCGTTATAATTGCCTTGTGCGTTCTTTGTTTCAAGCCGGATGCTTCGGCTTTAACGTTCCACTTGTATCAATTTTAAGTAGCGCTACCGTTACTGCGTTTTTAGCGGAGACAATTAAATTTCTCCATTAGCGTTGTCAATTCTGAAGACACTCTGCCTTCTGAATTTCAAATTGTGCGATTGTCAAAAGTGCGATTTTCATGGAATTTCTTTATTTCTTGCACAGGTGGTTTCACCAGCGAGTTTCTCGTTCAGCAACCGCTTTCGGATGCGCGCCGCTTTTCGCGGTTAGGCTACGAGCCACTACAACCGCTCTATCACTTTCACAGTCTCAACCGGATTGAGGGTCGTCCGCTTTTAAGAAGCCGGCCAGCAGCGAAGAGACCAACCTACACCCTCGGTGGTGACGGCGAAGAGGGAATCGTCGCCGAGTGCTGCACGAAGACATGTCCGCATAGTGAAATGCTGAAGTACTGCTGCGAACGCGCTTATAATAGCTAAATGATTAGCGCTTCTGCTTTTTCTCCTGACATCATGAAATCATTTCCCCGATCGGCACTTGCAAGAATGAAATTGAGTCGACAAGTTCATTGTTTTTTTGAAGTTTTTTTATTCGAAGGCTGAGGGTAAACAAAATTTTTTGTTTCGCCAAGGTTTTTTCACAATAAAAACAACTTGAAAATTGTTAGCTAATGATTTTCTCCGGCGAATTACAACGTTGCACACACAAGCAAGTTTGAACTTCGAACGCATGAGTGCCTCTCGGCGGCGTAGCACATCGCCGAAGCGCAGCAGATTGGTAAGCTGTTATTTCGAGTAAGGCAATCGTTGCCTCCGTTGCACCAGATGCCGTCAGGCTCGCAGACGTTCAGCGTTGCGTTGTATGCTATACCTGTCTTGCAATAGCAGCGCAAATCCGCCAGAGAGCCAGAATTCAAAGCTGAATAAGCAAAGTGACCAAAATTTTGCAAAACAGAAAGGAAGAAACAAATTGAATAAATTTTACAAAAAAATCGAAAATTTCCAGAAAAAAATACTTCAAGAAAAACTATGCGCGAAAAATTTTGCAAAAGAAATAAAAAATTTTGAATAATTTTGCAAAAGAAATAAAAAATTTTGAATAATTTTGCAAAAGAAATAAAAAATTTTGAATAATTTTGCAAGAAATTTTTTTTCGAAAATTGTACGAAAAAATATTTCAAGAGAAGACTATGCACGAAAAAATTTCCTCACAACGTCGAGAATCTGCACGAAAAAGTTTTTCCTTTGCTTTGACGCTGCAAGTGTGTTTTTTCTGTGAAGTACTTGTCCAAAAAAATGCTGTGCTATTTGTTTGCTTTTCTCTCCCGAATACTTTGAACCTGAAACTCACTAATAGCTAAAAAAGTGACGATTCGAGACACGGACCCAGAAGGGTAAATTTTGTAAATGTGAATTTGAGAAACCGTTTCGTGCGAATAAAGCAAGCTTTTTTCTGGTGTTTGGGTCTAAAATTAAGAAATTTTTAATGTTCAGACTTATTTTAATTCTTAAAAAAAATTTTCACCTCAAGATGTTTTAAATTCCAGATTTCTTCCCGATTTCAAGTATGTATCAATACAGCATGCAACCGAGCAGATTTTAAGCAACATCATTGTGACGCGGTTTACTCGTCATGAAAACATCCAGAGATCTACCGCTGTTAAGACTACATTTTTAAAACGAAAACCACTAAACCTAAAATTAGCAGCTGAGAAATCGTTGCAAGAAACGCCGACGACTGCGTGGTCGTGTCAGGTTTCGTAATAATTCTTCCGCCCTGATTGCAGCGAGCCATCTTCAGGCATGCTTGCTCGCTAGCGACGCAAGATTGAACCTCGGCGGCGTCGCACATCGCCGAGCCGCAGCAGACGGGCGTCGCAGCATTGCGAGCAACACAGTCGGCCCCGCTGGCGCACCAGCTCGGATCCTTCGCACACTCGTGCATAGTCGGATTGTAAATCATTCCTTGCACGCAGTGGCACCGCATTTCGGCAGTTGACGCCATAGCTGGAGAGAAAAAACTTCAGCATTTGACAGAATAGAATTTTTTGAAAATCATTTTCTGTGACAAAAACGTTTCCATTTTTACGAGATAAAAATTGAAATCTATGCCACTATTCTGTTTACTGCAATTTAGTAAGCATGCTTTTGTCAAATAAAAATGCGCATGAGTTAAAAAAAATTCTGTTTAAGGCCGTCAGTCAAAATTTTTTCTCCCAAACAGAACCGCGAAAGCACGCTTTGTTTCAGTGACTAACAAAGCACTCAAAAAAAGAAAATTTTCCGCAAAAAGTACGAGAAAACTAATTTCGATTTAATTTTGAGCTTACCAGTACTGCTGTAGCAAATCTCATTTGCACTGCAGTTATTTTTGCTGTCTTTCCAACTGCATGGTTGATCGTACGTCTGCGAATGTGCGAGCGTTGACGACGGAAGAAGCACGCAGACCAGAGACAGAACTGATAAAGCTAGGTCCATTTTCAAGCAGCAAACTAAAGCCGAATTTCACGAACAATGAATAACCCGTCGACGCAGCCTCAAGAAGTAGAAGCCAAAGCGGATATCGCGGAGGTGGCACTCGCATCTAGTTTTAGGGAGGTGCGTAATGCGAAAAGAGGGGAAAAGTAAATATCGAACAACGCTTTCGTACCAATTGTGAGGTACTCACTGGCAGACTGCGTTTTTCGCCTGTGCATTATGTAGGCGTGTTTTTCAATACACATCAGACGCGACGTGGAGACTTGAACGATCACATCTTCTGTCAAGTTTCCCACAGGTTTGAGGAATTAACCTCTTTAAGTTTGGCATGTGCGGCAGTTTATATATACATCAAAATTTCATTCCAAGAACGCAACGCTAATTTGCATTTACTGGTCTCATGTGCGTCGTTTTTCACACGCTGCAAAATTTGCCTTCGCTACGTTTGTTCATAATCTATTAGAAAGAAATATAGAAAAATCTAGTGTTTTCCCGCAAGAAAACACAAAGAAAATTTTTTCGTTTTCCGGTTTTTTTACCGAAAACGGAAACGGAGAAATATTTTTTCCGACTCTGCAGGAAAAGAAAAAATCTGAAAAGAGATTTTTCCGACCCAGCCGGAAACGGAAGAAATACTTTTTCCATCTTTTCCACCGCACACTTCCAAAATATTTTGAATTTCGAGGCTATAAATTGGGGTCTCGCGAGTACAGGATTCGTAAAATAGGTGTGCGTCATATGAGCTGCATCGAACTTGTTGTTTTTGCCTTTGCAGCAGTCCTCAAGCAGCGACAATTCCTAGAAAATCTAAAAATAGTATCGCTTTTTGGTTAAGCGAAAACGAAGCAAATTTTTTTCGACCCGCCCGGAAAGGAAAAATTTCCTTTCCGACCCGCTGGGAAACGGAAGGAAACGGAAAAGTCAAATATCGTCCCAGAAAAAATACCAGAAAAATCGGTATTTGTGCACTCTAGGAAAATTTAACTAAAAAAGTCCGTCAATTTCGGAAAAGTCCGAGACTATTTAGAAAAAGTCCGACGTGGGAAAATAGCTGTCCATGTTTATAAAAAGTCCGACAGTTTAGAAACAGTCTGTCAGTTTAGAAAAAATTGCATTTTCTAAACTGTGTCGGGCTTTTTCTAAACTTACGGACTTTTTCTAAATAGTCATAGCCATTTTCCCACGTCGGACTTTTTCTTAACTGTGTCGGATTTTTTCTAAACCGAAAATGCGTCGGGCTTTTTTAAACTGTCGGACTTTTTCTAAACTGACGTGCTTTTTCCAAACTGACGGACTTTTTCTAAATAAAGTCCTTCTAAAGTGTACAAATGCCGAAAAATCCCCCAGGTCGTGTGCAAGCAAGAAGCACGTCGTTTTATAGTGAGAGTGTATTCTGAGATAACACGGTTGATTGGTTTCGATATTTTGCTTCAGCTTGAAAACCAAACTCGTCCTAATCTATATCACTGACGGACGAATGTCCGTCACAACTCCGCCCAAACGTCAATCATTAGCCCTCAACGAATCGTAGCTGGCGAGGCTCCATTTGGGCGAGTCGACGAATAGACAACGAGAAGTTCGCGGTGTCGGTCTTTGTGTGTTAGCTTTCCCGCCATCTAGCTGGCCTGCTTTACACTACGCTCGAGACGGCTGCAGTGAAACGTAACGTAGCAGCTTTCCCGCTAAACTCGACAAGTCAGCCAAGCCGCCGCGCGTTTCGAATAAGTTTATCATCTGGCAAGCGGGTGCGCTACGTACGAGCGAGTGGGCTTTTCTGGCAGCCGGTCTTCGAGCTACGTTTGGAATCAATGTTTTTGTCGCAACTTTTGAGTGTGTTTGATGTTGCGAAATCGTTGAAGGAATGCTAGAACGTCAGGATATAACATGTAACCCGAGCACTTGCACATTTTCGAATGCGCCAGAAAGCACTACCGGCAAGCAATTTGGTGTGTTTTATCCAGGTTTAGCATGTAGAGAGCACGGGACGCGAAGGTACAAACGTCCAACAAAAAGGTGCCGTCATGTTAAACGCGCAGCCCTAGCCTCAGGCAGTGTAAATAGAGAAGCCGTCTTTGATGTACGGTCACTAGGTTTGCCAACCAAAAGATATTGCATCATTGGACCCCGTCGAACCGACCGAAATCAGCTTGTATACTGTAATGTAGCTCAGGACTTATAGTAAAACGTATGCCAAACATCAGACATATTTGCGAAAAAGATGCTTTTTGTTCTTTCGTATTCTCCAGACTGTGACTTTCGTATTCTCTGTTGCGAGAGCAAAATTGCTTTCCTTCGTCTTCTTTCGCTGAGGATCGCTATTGCTACAATTGCAGCTGTATCTCTTGAGAAATTTCGAGTATTAGTTTTTTTAGTACAGCTAAAATAATATCTATATGGCCAGGATCTCTTCCGGTCCTAAAGGCATGTGTGTGCGCGTCTTATTCATCGTCATTTTTCCAAGCCACATGTATCTACTACTGCGAGTGCAGGTAGGTACAGTAATTGATAATAAATTAGCTCGGGAGTTGAAAATATAGAATTATCGGCTCCGCAAATTTACCGTCACTCACCGCGGAACGCGTATAAACGCGATGCACGGACGGACGATAAAACGACAGAAAACAACCGACGGCTATGAATGAATGGCTACTTTTCGTCTGCTTTTTGTTTTACACTGGGCGATTTTAATGGCCGCCGCTTGGTGATGCAATACTTCTGATTCATTTTTGCACTGTTTTGCATAGCTCGAGAAAGCGTGTGCAATCTTCGAGCGGGTACCGTAGGATTTTTTATTATGACTTTGAGCTTTTAATTTGATCGGAATATCGAGTGGAAAAGTTGGATGGCTCGCTTTGATGCAAAGTGGTCACTCGGGTGGACGGCGGTAGAAAAGGAAAAAATTATAAAACAAAAACAATGCAATTCTATACGATTATACGTCATTAATTAAATACAGCTAATAAGTGCCTGGCTTTCTACCTGTCCGTCTGTCTACGTATCTGCCTACGTACTACTTCGTCGATCTTCTTACAATTTTTCGTTTCTAGTTGAGATCAGAAAATGTCAGTCAAGCCGACAAGACACGCCAGCTAGAAACCAAAATAAATTTATCTGCGGTATATTTTCGGTTCATACTCTCTTTATTCAAGGGTTCTTCTTGTGTACCAAATTTGAATTAAAGTACCACAAATTTACGCATGAAGCCTAGCGGCGTTTTCATTCTAAGCCTGAAAAATCTCTTCCACAATGTACAGTACAACTGCACAGAAACCAGAAAACGTCTGTAAAATTATCTCGTTGTCTGTGAAATAATCTAGTTTTATAGACCCTATCAGTCACGCATTGTTCCCAGTAGGAATTTTTCTTCGGGGTGACAGACCCAAAATTTGGGCTGATCGCTTCACGAAGAAACATGTGCAACGTTTTCCGATTCGAGTTTTCGGGGTGGCAAGCCGAATTTTCGGGATAACAATGCAACTCCGAAACCATCTACTGGAAACACTGCAATCACGTTTTGAAGGCATCATAAATTTATGCTAGCAGAACAAGAATTTGCGATCTATAATTTTTCGTTTGAACTCGCCGCAAAAGCTCACATAAGCTTAGTGTTTTTTCGGAAGAAAACGGAAAGGAAATTTTTTGTTTTGCAAGTTTTTTCCGGAAAACGGAAACGGAGAAATATTTTTTCCGACCGAGCCGGAAAGAAAAAAAATCAAAAAATAAATTTTTTCCGCCGCGAAGCGGAACCAAAAGGAAAGGGAAAAGTCAAAAATCGCCTCGAAAAAACAGCGCTACACTTCTCTTGTTGGCTGAGTGAGGTAAATATTGAAAAGTTAGCTATTATTGCCGCAGTTATTTAAAATATGAATTATTCTCATCACAAACTGTACTTCAATTTCAAGAAGCTTTAAAGGATTAGCGACTTCTTAGCCCCTGCCGTTTCATGCTCATTCTTTTCATCATGCCCTATCGCAAACGACGAAGATTTCAAATTGGCTTCAAGAAATCTGAACAAACACTTTCCCACTCCTAACCGGCAATCGCACAGCAGTTGCAATCCTTTCATCATTCCCTCACCGCCGTCAAAATGTTGTGGGTGCTCGCTGCCGTTCTAGCGCTCTACGTCTGCGCCGTGTCGACGTTCTTCGGTCTCGATGCGACGATGACACCACAGTGGCCATGCGGCGACGGCACCTCACAGCTTACGCTGACAATCGCCAAATGTGCTCCGTCCGCTTTGCTCGCCATTAGCTGCACCTTCACTTTCGAGCAATCTTTCTTCAGCCGCCTCCCGCTTTTTACCTTTCTCGCCCTCATGGCGTACGGCGTCGGCGACTGGTTTCTTACGATCGACTCAACTGAGTTCTTTTTTGGAGGGGTTGGTGCATTTGGCGTTGGGCACCTGTTTTCGATTTCTTCTTTCGTTAACTCAATGGACCCTCGAAAAGGCTCTTTTTGGCTCGCGGCGATTCCACTCACCCTCATTTTTGCTTCAATCGACGCAACGATAATCTACGTCATTCTCACTGAAAGCTCGAGGCTTGCGTCGCAGATAGTCCTGCCATGCTACGCAACGATCCTCGCTACCGTAACCTGGTTCGCGCTCATCACGTGGTGTATGGCCGACGACTACTCAGCGTGTAGTACGCGAACGCGCGCGATTGGCTACGTCATCTTCTGCTTGTCGGACATCCTCTTGGTTATGGGAAAGCTGATGCCGACGACGTTCAACTGCGTGCAGTCCTTTGACTTGCTTCTTTACTATACGGCACTGCTTTGCATCTTTTCCGGAAACGTTATGCAATCGATAGAAGAAGCGGTTGCGAAAGAGTGTGGGAAAGGGTAACGATTCTTCCGAAATCAACAGTGAGTAGCTAATTTAATGGTTTGAAGTTATGGGGTGAATAAATATAAAGTGGCATTTGAGAAAATTTGTTGAGTTTTTAGCTACGTAGATCTACTTGTTTTGGGCTAAAATTCCCCCTTCCTTCGAAAAATCAAAAGTTAGGGACGCAAGAGAACCATAGTGCAGTATGTTCCAGCGTGTTCCAAGCTGTTTCAGAGTATTCCAGACTGCTCCAGGGCATTCCAGAACACTAAAAAAATTACGTGTACGCGTTTTTTGCATGGACGGCTTGAGCAACTTGCCAATCGTACGGTGTTCGACGACGAAATATTAATTGTTTCTTTTGACAAGAAAACGAGGGAAAACGTCTTTTGCTGCAACAGTACTATAAAAGAATCGCGTCTTCTTTGCTGCATCCTGCCTGAAGCGCGCAGCGCGTAACAAAATATGTGCTGAGTGGTTGGGCGTGGACAATCGTCTCCCTCTCGAAGCAGCCAAGAATTTTGAAAATTTTTTGCTTTTTAATTTTTCGACGCTTTGACATGTGTAGGTGAAAAAACTGTTTAGCGTTTTTAATATCTATGCATTTGGAGTGCACACACGATACGACAGTTGTGGTTATTCGATAAAAAATTCGGTCAAATTTGAGTTCGACTTACGATGCCCCCGTCGCACGCTCAACGTAGGTTAGCTGCATTACACTTTTTAGACTCACTGACGAAGTTAGTAGATCTTGCAGTGAAGCGCGTTGTCTGTCTGTCTTTATGTCTGTGTGCACGACAACGTTGGCAAGAAGCAAGCTTTCAACCTTAAAATTTGGGCCAAACCTAGGTTTAAGTTTTTTGATGGGCGCTGTGGGCTTAATAACCAAGAACGGCGCCATCAAATACTATATAAACGCTGTATACAGCACTTCGAGTAGGGTTAATCACTTAGCCACGTATTTCATGCAAAAGTACACTGAAACATACAGCGATGTGTTAACTGTATACATTTACTTGCACTTTCATAACAACTTTAGCTGGGGTGACGGTAGTTCAGTTGGTTAAAAAATCTGTTTATTAACAGAGGGTAGAAGGTTCAAACCCTTGTAGGTAGCAATGTTTTTTGCTTCTTTTTTTTGCTTCTTAATGTTTTGTTAGAACTTCGGTTTTAAAAAGGGAAAACCGTTTCCTTTGCGTAGGTGGGCCTCAAGGATCGGCACATCCGACTTGTCGTATAATGATAACAACGCTTGTCCATCATTGTTCAAACACCAACAAAGCTGCTGGTTTCGAATACAAAACGTTTTTATCAGTTAGCTGTGCTACTTTTTGAAGCACAAACCCAAACCACATTACTCGCTTTCCATTTTGCACAAGAAACCCCACAAATTGTGTACACACACCTGTGTTTGTGTGTTCGTTCACCTGTTCACCTTGTTCATCTTTTTTCACGCAATTTGTCTTGACGTCGCCGTTGAACATCGGGAGACACATGGCATTGCCTGCTTCGAACGCTGTTCAAGAGCTTACGCATCTCTGTAAGTTTCGTCCAAAACGGAGAAAGAATGTTCGGCCCACAAGCATGCCCACGCTCATACGATCGCCCGTCACGCCGCTACCGCACACGTCCGCAGTGACCTCATCACCATCGATTGACTGGTTCTACGCGAGCGGCGGTGAACTAGCATTTGGTTTTCCAAATGGAACTGAAGCTACACCACAAGCGAACAGCGTGCGCCCAACAGTATGGCCAAAGCCGTTGCCGGTAAAATTTTCGAAAGCGCAGTCCACTCAAACGCCGTCGCCAACCTGGAAAAGCGCAGACGCTTCAAAGCGTCTTGCCCACACGGCGTCGGAAGAAGCAGCGCCAAGTGGTTTACCCAGATTTGCAATTCCGCGTGCAGACAACGCCGGAGCCGCAGGAAACGTTCAAAAACATCGAGCGCAGCTTACAGACGTCTCGAATGTCATGTGGTAAGCTAAAAGCGCTGATTGAAGCTTGCCCGCGCAAAAACATTCCATCGTATTTGTCAGGAGCAGTGCAAGGTGAAGGTTCTGACTTGCAAATTGGAAATATCGCATTGATCGCACTACTTTAATAAGATTAGTGAAAGCAGCGAATTTTATCATCATATTCCCTCTGATCTAAAAACAGCAACGAGGGTAAGATTTTTGTGACTGAGAGGGGAAAGTCGCTGATGGGAAGTAGACGCAAGACGAAGCAGAGCCCAGTTGTGTAGCGAGTATCCCTTACCATTTTGGTTAGTCGTCGACCCCACAGGAAAAGCGAATTCTCATTCTCGTCCACCCCCTCAGAACACGGAAAGGACAACACAAAATTTTTCCGGGGATCCCGGAAATGAAAAAACTACCGAAAGCACAAAATTTTTTGCCTTTCCGACGTAGCTTCTCAGCGAAGAATCTTGAAGAAAAAATCTCGAGTTCGCAATTTTTCGGAAACGCACCAGCCACCGGCGGCAGGTTTTCCACATTGCTTACTGAAGGCCAAAAAATTTTAGTGAACACAATTTCGAGCGGATTTTTCAAAATTTTTTTGCCCGTGGAGACAGATTTTGACCACATGTTTTTTGTTGAAGTTCGAAAAAAGTGTGAAAGTTTTCGACGTTGTGCTTGGAAGGAAAACGGAAAAATTTTTCAAGTTTCAAGTTTCTGAAGACCGGAAAGAAAACGGAATGGAAAAAAATTGTTTTTCCGCCTTGAGGAAAAGAAAAAACTTCCGGGCTAGTCGGAAACGGAAAAAGGAAAAATGGCCCGGAAAAAATCACTACTCTGCAGTTGTTTGTTTCTTAATACTAGTACTACTTGGGCAACAATTGCACTATCCTTTACCGGTTGAAGTTTTTTTAGGAGTAAGCCGACGGAACAGGAACAGTTTGATGCTGCCATAAAACTTTCGCTGGAAGAGCAAACGAAAGCAAGAGGTGAGCCCTTCGTTGATTTATTAGGGGTTTCTACTGACTTTTGGGTTCCATTGACCCAAGTTTGACCAGACTGGTTGAAACCGCAAGATCCAGGTTAAATTTTCCGTGAAAAAACTGCAAAAGGTAGCTGGCCAAGCCGCACAAGTCTCCTCTGAAGACGCCGATCGTTGGCTGTTGACGAGACCGGTTCTTCGATCTCCGAGGCCGAGCACGAACCCAGTGTGTATAAATGGAGAGCGAAATCGACCGCTACGAAGTCACTTATCGGCCAAGAGAGCAGGCGTAATCCCGGTCTGCGGAGCGCCGGTGTTTGGAGAAAGTCTGTATATTTTACTCCGCCGTTAGCGTCAGCGTCTCTGAACTGAGGCCTGCTGTAGGCTTAAAAATACCAAAATTTTTACAAAAAAAATTTCAGTAACTACGCCACAGGTTGCGAGTGCGAATCTCAAAATTTCTGAAAGTGTGTGTAGCATAGTCGGGCTACATAAAATGAGGTATTTTTGTGTACGGAACTCGAGGACGAGAGCAGCCGAGAAAAGCGATTTCGCACGAGCGAACAACAAACAACAACTCACGATCGTGCATTCTCAAGTAAGGCCAAAAGTGAAAATAAAATTGTGAAAAAGAAATTAGTAGAATTCCACATGGATATTCACGGCGAAAGGCGTGGATTCCACTTCGCTATCCACTGCGACACCGGTGGAAAGAGCAACGGGTGGCGTCCCGTCAA
>JAQGBB010000123.1:0-26540 GCA_034691745.1 Prismatolaimus dolichurus
GTCATCGATGGCAAGGTAAAATTGGTGGAGTCTATCGTTACTTTCTTCAGAAAGGTGTGTGCATTTGTCCAATTTTTCCTTGTGCGCGCTCGAATTTCTGGATGCTTGCACAAGACTGTCCTAATGATTGCTTTTTGCACCCATGCCCATCAAATCGTATCGTGAACGTTCAGTGTCTTTTCTGTGTTTTAGCTTGCAGTCTTTTGTCCGACTGACGTCTGAAGGTCTTTTTTGAGTGTCGTCCGAAGGTCGTTCGAAAAAATGACCGAGTGCTCATCAGCCGCTGTTGTTGTAATGACAAGCGAGCCTGTGATTGTAATGCCAGTGCCCAGGTAACGTTGTCTGAAATATTTGGTCGGCAGTATAGAGCTAATGGTTGGGGCTGTCAATATGGACGGAGTCACTGGGCTCAATATGCTGTGATGATTTTAGAGTGCCGTCCGGCGCGCCTCCGAGCAGCAACCCCAAAGCGCGTCCAAGAAAGCGAAATGCGGAAGAGCATGCGAAAATGGTGGCCGAGAAACAGCGCAGGCTGCAAGAGCGCGAGGAGATTAAGCGGCAGAAAGAAGAATTGCGAAAGGAGCAACACGAGAAGAAAATGGAAGAACAGCGACAAAAGGTGGAGGAGCAGCGTCAGAAGATGCTAGAAAACAGCCGCAAGAGACAACTTCAGCAGAAGAGCAAAGAAGAGAAACTGAAGGAAAAATGTCGTCAGCAGCAAGCTCGCGAAGAAGCGGCTCGTTTAAAGCAGAAACAGCAAGAGTACGTAGCACGTAATGCACGTGCGCACGTACGCAAATTAGGTTGCGCTCGCTTCGCGCAATCGTGATTCGCGAGTAACTTGTAAGTAATATTGAATGCACGACTGTATACAGAGAAAAAATTGAAGAAAAACGGCGAAAGGATGAGGACAGGCGTCAACAAGAGATCGAAAAGCAGCGACTTTTGGAAGAAGAGGTATTTTTGAAAGGCTATTGAGAAAACGTACAGTACATGCCTATCATTGTTTAGAAGCAAAAGAAGCAGAAGGCGAGCGAAAAGTTCAAGCAATTTTTCATCGTCAACAATAAGCAGCCAGAAACGCCGAAAGTGAGTCGAGTCACCCCATTAGTCAACATTCTTCTCGAATTGTTTTTTTTGCACAAAACTTTGCATCCCTCTAATTATTTAAGACTGCAGCTAAAATCGGTCGTTTCAAAGCCTTTGTGGTCAAGGACGGCATGCGACTTGCCCCGTGTTTGCGAAGACCGAAGCTCGAAGACTCCCAAATGGAGTTGTTCGACACTGCAATAACAAAACAAGAAGACCCTAAGGAACTCCTCTACTTGGCTTGTCTCCGCGATGGTCGGCACACACCGAGACGATCATCTGCGACTGTTTCACGAACCTGCACTGACGATGACGACGCCGTGTGTGTCTTCGTCGAGGGAAAGACTTCGGAGACTGCATCGAGGTAGTAATTCCCATGTTCCATGACCCTACACCTCAATAGGGACCTTTCTAGGCGTCGTTACAAGGCAAAACTATTGCAATTTCATCTAAACTATCGACCGCCTTACTTCGGTACATTTCGCAAACGAACCCGTTTCGTAACCGGTCGTCGCCCTTTCGCACGTGAACCGGTATGTCCCGAAATATTTTCAATCATTTTCAGGAATCTCCTCGTTTCTGTTAGGTCGCCGTTAATTACGATGTCGACAGTGACGACGAGTGGGAAGAAGAACCGGAAGATGGCGAGGAATGCAAGTCAGACGATGAAGATGATGATGCTGTATGTTATACATAGTAGATAGTGTTGAAAGGGGGATTACATTGGGTTTTGCCTATTTAGGCAAGTGGAAGCGACGAAAGTGTCGACAGCTTTTTGATGCCTCATGGCTATCTGAGTGAAGGCGAAGGCGTTGAGGACGAAACAGAGGAGGTATTCCCACGAACGTACTGTACATGTCGTTTTTTGTCATAAGCAGTATGTCGTTTGTTTCTATCTACAGCTTGATCCGGAAGCGCGTCGTGAACGAGCTCGTTTAAAAGACAAACTGTGGCACGAAGAGAACGTGAACAAGAAGTTCAAGAAACTAACACCCCTTGTTATCGGACCGTGCTTTTCTCCGTTGGCCGGAACTGTTGAAGGAGATACCCTTCTTCAGTATCAGGTAGATGATTTGATTCATTGATGACTGAGTTCTATTTAATCTCTTGCAGATGTTTTTTGATGGGCAACCGATCTCGAAGCTCAACGCGAACCCTGTGCATACGTGACGTTCGGTTTTAGTTTTGCGCTTCGTCCTTCCCGTCGATCACTTATTGCGTTGCTTCAGCTGTTTCCCTAATTTTCTTCATTTTATGTCGAAGCTGGTTGTATATCACACTAGTGTATGCATTGCATATATTACGTACTGTAGTTACGCTCTGTGTGCAGTTTTTCCATTTTGTTTGTCAGACAATCTGACAGTTTTTCACCGTCGTGCATCTATATTGCTTGCGTTGACGCACCCTTACATTGTCTGTTGGTCTGTATTTACTTCTCGCCCGTCCGTACTTCCGTCTGCGATCTCGTTCTCCGTCTCTGAACTTTTGTGTTTTATACAAGTTCGCGCATCTAGTGGGCGTAGTTGCGAAAGACGCAAATAAAGTTGGGCAAATTAGTTAAAGATTGCTAAATTATTTCACTTTCTGCAACTGTCGTTGCTGATTATGTGCAACAGGCAAACAGCTACGCCCATGCGGTCGCTTGTGTGCTACCACCGTCGTGTCGGAGAATGTGAAGTTGCATGTCGAGCCATTTTCGAGAAGTGTCAATCGTTTTCTGTGCAAATTTCGGAGAAAGAGTTGTACGCACTACGTTGCGCACTGCTTAGCTTGTGTCGATCGCTTGAATGAGCGCTTGGTTTTATGTAATTACATGTACTGTATATACGTGGGTGTCGGCGATGGATGTGAAACGAGTGGAGTCTCGGTCAATCAAACGGTTTATGGTTTTCTTCATTTGTTTCATCGTTGTCCAGTGTGTCCAGCGAACACTGGAAACGCGATTTGAGGTCGTGTTCGTCTTTTTACCCGTCCACCTTAGTTGAATCTATCGACTCTGATCATTTTGTGCTTTGTTGAAATCGACAGGTTTGTCTCAGCACGATGTCGTCCCGAAAATTACGAGTGTTCGGCCATCGTCCCATGTCGATCCCACACGCGCAGATCGAGAGTTTAGCATTCCGCGCTTATACAACGCGCGAGATTGAACGATTGAGTGTTGTCGAAATTAACAATCCAGATACTTTCGACATGCTGATGCATCCGAGTCCGGCAGGATTGTACGATCCGTTAATGGGTACGGCAATAACTATTGCTTTGGTTGGGAATTACTTTATTTATGTCGACGTTTTCAATGTAGGACCGAGTGAGTTCCATGAAGAATGTGCGATCTGTCATCAATCGGACATGAATTGCCCCGGTCATTTTGGCCATATTCGACTCGCTGTTCCTGTTTTCAATCCTGTTTTCTTCCAACTTGCCTACGAAGTACAAATTGAGTTCGCCCGCACCGCTCTTTTCATCAGGCTTTCTTTTAGTTAATGAAAGCGAGTTGTACCAAATGTCATCGACTCTTCTGTGGATCCGATTCCCCACCCGCACGATTGTTGCTCGCTCAACTTGCCCTTCTTCGACTCGGAAAACTCTCGGCGATTGATTTGCGACAGTCGATGAGCGCTCCGTTGAAGGTTTGCATTTCTTGTTCGTTTTATTTGAAGAAGTTTAATATCTGGTTTCTAGCCTGGACGGAAGACAGAAGACGCTGTTGCTGAGTTGGAAGCAAGTGGAATTATGCCGTCCAAACAGGAACAAATCGAAGAAAATCTGTCGAGTCTCGAAGGTCAGTTCACTGACCCGAACTTATCGGCCGATATCTTCTTTGTGTTTTAGAACAATTAGTTATCGCTGGTCACGATACAGACCCTGCAGTTTTGAGTAACCGCAATGAAATCGAGTTACAGAACTTACTCCTCCACTCATTCGTCAAGAACATCCTCACTCGAACGATGAAGAAGTGTCGTTTCTGTCACGAGAGTGTCGAACAGATTCGAAAGGATGCAGGGCGGCGACTTCTCATTGGAAACACTCGGAAAGGTCTTGCGGAAAGGAAGAAGAAAAGTGGTTCGCAGAAGTTGTCATCGATGGGTACTCCTACGTAAGTCGATACTTGACGGCCTTCTGCACGGGACGTTGAACGATGAAATACGTACGCTCTGTTCTTTTGCAGGGAGGACGATGTATTGCCCGATGATGTTGTTCGTGATGAGGTGACGAGGCAAGAGGAAGCCGTTGTTGTACAGTCGGGTGGACAACGGATGTTGACAGCGGGAGAGGCGAAAGCGCATCTGCGACAGGTTTGGGATAATGATGGGGTGTTACTCGCAGAACTTTATCCCGTACTTGGATCGTTTGGCGAGGGAGATTTTCCGACCGATTTACTCTTCTTTGATCTTATTCCGGTGCCACCGATCAAGTTTCGGCCGGTAAGCGGCCAATGGGTTCCGTTATCTCTATATGCATTGATGTGGTGTGAAGTCATATGGAGACTTCTGTACGTATACACTAAGCAGGTGCACGTTGGCAAACAAAGAATCGAAAAAGTTTGCTGTTTGTATGTACAGTATGCACTGCACGTACAGTACGTAGAATGTATCGTTTCTGTAATGTATGAGTATTACACCACCGTCTGCTTCAGATAAACCGTTTACACGATCGCCAGTTCGAGAATGCACAAACAGCAAACTTGCGTCGAATATTAGAAGAATCGCAAGAGATCAAACTTGTGTTGAAAGAAGCGAAGTTTACTGACACACGAAAGGTGAGTAGTCTTTCAGTTCTGCGCAGCACTGTAAAGTGGAAGACTACTTGACTCTAGAGTGAAGAGAGTGCGCAAAGAGTTGAGAAAAGTCGAGAGGAGTTACTCCAAGAGGCGTTGGCACGCTTGCAGATGAAAGTGAACGCGATTTATGATCCTGAGAAGTCCGATCGGGAGGCGTTGTCGGGAATTCGACAGGTGCGAGGGAGGATAAAGAGACTTGTAAGAAGAAGGGAGATTGGACTTTGCAGATATTGGAGAAGAAACAAGGCCTCTTTCGAATGTTCATGATGGGAAAACGAGTTAACTTTGCGGCTCGATCGGTCATTTCTCCTGATCCCTATCTCGAAGTGGACGAGGTTGGAGTTCCCGAAGTTTTTGCTAAACGTTTGACTTATGCCGAAGCGGTTACTTCTTTCAATTTTCAACGCTTGCGGCGATGCGTTCTTAATGGACCTGAAAACTATCCTGGGTAGGGTTTTGGCATGAACTGCGTTCATGTTGGGAAATGTTATTTTCAACGGTTTCTAGGGCTAGTTTTGTACTTGCCGAGAATGGCCACAAATTGGCGTTGAGTCCTACCGACAAGGCGCAACGAGAAAGCGTTGCTAAACGCTTGCTTATCAATACTAGTCTGGAGAATATGCGTGGTCCACAGAAGGTATTGCTGGTGGATGTTCTATGTTCTACTTATAATATTGATGATGGCTTGTACTCACTAGTGGGGCTCTTCAGTGCTGTTACTTGTGTGTTTGGATGTTGATGTACGTACTGTACGTTACTTATGTGTACATGCGGGGTTGTGTACTGTCCGTAGACGTGGCTGGTAGAACGGGCGTTAGCGTAGCGTGGCGTAGAAGCACGTGGGTACTAAGCAGAACAAAGAAGCATGCAGTGCAAGGTTAGCGTGGTAGCATAAAGGATAAAGGGGTAATTTAGGAACGAAAATTTGTTATTAGCGAGATATGCACTGCAAGCAGAGTGCATAGTAACAAGCACTGTGGTGAGCAAAATATTACATACAGTACAGCGACGTATTTATTGTACCGACTGACTGTATTTGCCTTGCGTGGACTAATCAGTTTGCGGATACATACTACTGTGTTTTGTCTGCATTACGTGTGTACTGTGTAATTATTTCACTTGCATTTATGGTAAGCATTCACATTCACAGTGTGCTTTGCGTGCACACTTTCAGGTTTATCGCCATTTGCAAAATGGTGATATACTTTTGATGAATCGTCAACCGACGTTGCACAAACCGAGTATCATGGCGCACAAGGTGCTCTATATTTTATTAAGTACCGTACACACTATAGTTTTATTTTACACCTGTTTTTATGAAGAAAGAAATGCTCAAATCTTTTGGACCCGGGTCGGGTACTCTCACATCTTCTGCATGGACATCCTCTTTTTTCTTTCTTAGTAATTTCGGTGACAGCCCCTAGAAACCTCAAATTCTTTCAAATCCTTCTGTTTTCTTGCTGATCTGAGTGCAAAGAAAGTGCACACGTTTTGTTTCAGGCTCGTGTTTTGAAAGGCGAAAAGACCTTGCGTTTGAATTACGCAGTCTGCAAGGCTTATAACGCCGATTTTGACGGTGACGAAATGAACGCACACTTTCCGCAGAACGAAGTTGCACGTGCAGAAGCATATGATATCGGTGGGTGCAATGGTGTGAGTATATTGCACGTTGCGAGTTTTCTCGTTGCTGTTTAGTGTCGGCGCCGTACCAGTTTCTCCTGCCGAAAGACGGTTCACCTGTTAGTGGACTTATTCAGGATCATGTCGTTTCGGGTGTACTCCTGACAGTCAAGGACAGGTTTTTCGCTCGGTATGTAGGGGGTTACTCTATGCAAAAGGAGGCTTTTTGTGCGTCAAGTGTATGTACTGTACGTAAGAGTGCATAACGTGGTGTGCATGCTGTACATTGTATAAGCTTATGTGACGTTGTCTGGTCTGAAGTGAGGACTACCAACATTTGGTCTTCAACGCATTGCCGGGTTGTACCAAGCGGATGAAATTACTCCCACCTGCTATCCTCAAGCCTGTTCGACAGTGGACTGGCAAACAGGTATTCTGGGGATTTGGTTTTTTTGTTTGTTACTATCGTACTGTGCGTCCTGTTTGCATGTAGTTGCACTTTTTGGCGTTGCTAACTTTGAAACTTGTTCATTTGTGCACTGAAGGTGGTCTCGACAGTTATTCTCAACGTGTTACCTAGTAACTACAAGCCGTTAAGCATTTCCGGCAAGGCGAAAACGTCTGTCAAGGTATCGCATTTTTTCTCTCTACAGAGATTGATTATCGATATGAGCGATATTTTTCTGGTCGATCGTTAAATAAAAGTGTAACATCTTTTATTTTTTCGTCCGTCTTCAGTCTCATGCATGGTCGACGTTTAGGACTGACGTTTTGTGTTTCAGAATTGGGCAGTTCGAGATAAACCTCCACCCGACTTGAGCATGAGTGAAAGCGAAATCGTTATTCGACACGGCGAGCTACTTTGCGGTGTTTTAGACAAAGCTCATTACGGTCCTACTGAATTGAGTTTGGTTCATTGTTGTTATGAGGTAGGTTTTGACTTGTTCTTTGTCAATGGTCAATTTTACGAGTGTGCTAAAGAAGTTGACAGTTTTTCTACGTATTGTACACTCTTTCTAGCTCTATGGTGCGAGGGTGGCTTCGAGTTTACTTGGTTGTTTTGCGCGATTGTTTACAACGTTTTTGCATTTGCATGGCTTCAGTCTAGGTGTCGAGGATATCTTGCTGACGAAAAAAGTTTGTTCCTTAATTTAGACGAGAATTTTCAGTAGCATGTAGTGTTAAAGTATGTACTACGTACAGTACATTACAACTGCAGTACGATATAGAGCATGGCACAATTGTTTGCTGGCTAGTGCACTATTATCATGCAGTGCCTGTTTTACAGGCCGAACACAAACGAGACAAGTTCGTAGCGCGCGGACGAAAATGCGGTCCTCGAGTAGTGCGCCAAGCATTCGGTCTTCCCCCGGACGCACCAGACGAAGCTGTCCATGATTGTCTTGCCGAAGCATATGCACAACAGTCACGAAATAGCGTGAAAATTCTGGATTATTACATGAAGAAAGCGACGGATGAAGTGAACAATTCGATAAATAAGTACGCGATCGTTCAAGCACAAAGTCAGTTATCTCGTGATTTGTACTGTTAGGGCCTGCGTTCCGACTGGCTTGCGTAAGTTATTCCCAAAGAACGCCCTCCAGTTGATGATCGAGTCCGGTTCGAAAGGCTCCGCGGTAGACTCGTTTTTCATTGCTTGTTTTTTTTGTACTGTTTGGTGTTTTTCCCCAGGTCAACTCGATGCAGATTTCGTGTCTTCTTGGTCAAATCGAACTCGAGGGAGCCCGTCCACCGGTGATGATGTCTGGTCGGTCTCTTCCGTCGTTCAAACCGTACGATGTGTCACCGCGAGCGGGCGGCTTTGTTGATCAAAGATTCATGACGGGGTTACGACCGCAGGAGTATTTCTTTCATTGTATGGCAGGACGCGAGGTATGTACTGTACGTTATATTCGCGTGTACTCGAACTGAGTACTCATGTCTAGCATAACTGCGTTATTTCCTTTTTATTCCCGCTTCGATAGTTATGTGTACAGTACCGAGCATTGTATGCAGGCTGTAGCTTGGTCGCGGTCTTGGGAACCCAACCTTAGACCATGACCCCGACTCCTTTTTCTATGCATGTAGTGTATACTGCATATTTTTACTCAATTCTGTGACGGTTCGAACCGGTTTCTGACTTGTGATGGAGGACATTTCTGCCAGCACATTTCGAACGCTATTCAACGCAGCTAGTTTGCAAATAGCGTCCGTGCTCTAAGCGGGACGATTAAAGCTAGAGAGCAGAACAGAACAGCCAGTGAGTGGTCTCTGAGTCGGGATTTAGCACTGCTCGTAGCCGACGTCGGTTTGAGACGAGTGAGTGGCGATTGAGGAGTCGCACTGCGCTGACTTGCTTGATTCGGTCGCTCGTTGATGTCGTTCGAAAGTAGCGGTGTATTACTCGTTTTCGTCACAGTCGTTGTTTTACTTCGTTCCACTTCGGTGACGGGCGACGACTCGGCAGTTTCATGCACACTGTTAGAGTTTGGCTTAGACTGTGTTGATGTGGCAGGGCGTTCTCGCTGTCGTGTTGCTTCACTCGCAGGAGAAGCACTCGTCTCGTTGATGAACTCGCTTGAGATGTTTGTCGAGATTGGTTTGTAACCTTGCGATGCTTGCAACTCGGCGAGTGATCCGCGGTTGCAGTAGTCTTTTGAACATGTACAGTAGTTGACGTAGCCGTTCCATGCTTGTCCACATCCGTCGTAGACTGCTTTGATTCCTGGGTACTGTTGTTGGTGTTCTTGATCGGAGATGCAGCGTTTTTCGATTGCAAATAGACCTGCAAAGACATGCGTCTTGCTCGCAGTCTACTTTTTTGCTGGAGTGTCGTGTTGGTTCTTACCGGTAGTCAAGTGGGTGATTCTTGTGAGGCAGTAGACACGTGTTCCTGATTGGTATCTGAAATGTGCAGTGCTCAGTTTTTGCCACTTCGGATGGAACGCTGGTTAACCTACTGGAGACTGCAGTCGTATTCGTACTGTTGTGCGCAGTCGCGTGCCTCGTTGAGGTCGGATTCGCCGCAGATATAGCAGAAGGTTGAGCCCTGAATTTGAGTAGGTTTTGAGGCAGTGTGCGATTTTTGTGTAGTCGATTCATCATAGCATATATATTTGTCGAAGTAGACTTACGCTGAATGCGTATTACTATTTTGCATTACCTTCAGCGAAACCTGTCCACTGGCGTGAAGCGTCGTGAAAGCAGCAGGATTTGCTCGTTGCTGGACCTGCTGACGTTCGATGTCTACGGGTGGATTCCTGTGGATTTGTGCCGAGATCGACTCCTGATTGCAGTTCGAGATCCCACACACGCAGTAGTTCACTTTTCCTTCTTGCGTCATGTAGCACCCTTCAGCGACGGCTTGACCGTACTCTTCTCTTAGCGCACTTTCGGACAGACAGAGCTTCTCGATTGCGTGTTTGCCTATAGATTAACATCAGTTTGAAAAGAAGACTGTTGTGTGTAGGGAGGATTGAAGCACGTACTGTTTGCAAGCACCGTATCTCGCGTGACGCAGAAAAGTCGTGTGCCTGGCGGATGCTGAGTACTGCAGTCCATCGGATGCGATTCGCGGCATTCCGGACGCGCGTCATCGAGATCGCCTTCGCCGCAAACCTGGCAGACGAGACGCTCTGCCACTGCTGTGCCGTTTATGTTCGGGCTTTGTGCGCGTGACTGCGATTGCTGTTTGACGGAGCCAGTTGAACGCGAAGGGGTTGGCGATGGCCACTTGCTTGTTCGTAGAGTTGTCGGCAGATTGTTTGACGGAGGGATGCTTCCGGGTGGACTCCGTCCGGTGTGTGGATTCCAGAGATTCTGCTGTTGAAAGGTTGTCGGCGATGTTACAGAAGGGAGTTTAGCTTGTGTGTTTGACGGTCCGTCGTTGTCGATCGCGATTAACGCCGATTGAGCTCGATCGAGACCGTGGTCGATTATTACTGGACCTGGTGGCTGTTCGAAGCTGTTCGACACGCCGGTTGGAAATGGCCCTGGACCAGGGAAGCCGAGAGGACTGCCAAGCTGGTCGGGAAAGTTTACCGCTTGCGACTGCTGTTGAATGAAGTCGACAGGTGCTTGAGCACCGCCGAATTGAGCGGAGTTGAAGAGAGCGGCATTGGTGCTGTTCGAAAAACGTGCTGCAACTGCGGGAGCGATCGGCCCAAGTGTTCGTTGCTGAAGCGAACCTTTGGGCGTGTTATTACTGTTCAACAGCGGCACTGTTGACTGTGAGGCAGCTGCTGCCTCTGCTGCAAATGCGCCATTTATGAACGATATCTGCGGGTCGAGACCGAGACCTGTGTCGACGTTGTTCGACGAGAAGTTGGACGACGAGAGTGCGATACTCTGCATATTCTGCTCGAAGATGGACCGTGCGTTGCAGAGGTCCATCTCGCATGTGCAGTAGGCGAGACTGCCTTGTGAACCGAGTGCTTGCATGTCGCACCCGTTTGGCTTCGCGCCTGGGAAGGCGAGGAGATGGTCTTGAAGTGTGACGCATTCTTTTTGCACCGTGTATTGATCTATAGAAGGAATAGTGAATTAATAGCTGTTGGTTATTGAGTGGGTTATGTACTTTGTTTGAGTCGATGTCGTGTTGTCTTGCAGAGGATCTTGCTACTCGGTGGCACTTTCAGCGTGTCGTGTGTACAGTCGTACTTGAACTGGGATTGACAGTCGCCGCTTTCGTCCAGTGGCGGGTCCGACTGACCGCAGATGTAGCAGTTGAGCGAGAGTGCTGTTATTTATAAGCGAACCACTGAACTTTGTTTATTTCAGCACAGTCTTGTAGTAATTTATCGGTTTTTGTTTCTCCACTACAGTGAGACTCACCGAACGTCTAAATATATAGGTACAATACATACACGTCCTGTCCTTGATGTGTTGTTTTTTATCCTGCTTGTCATTTCTTCACATTGCAGTGTGCTGCTCAGGTTCAATGCACTAGTGCGCACATCTACGACATGCACATGCAGCGGTAGTACTTTCTCTTCGTTGTGTTCATTGTCAACGAGTTACGTAATCGATGATGTCGAAAGACTGTACGTTGTTGTGGTTGTGTTGTCAGGAATGTTCTCGTTTTTGCATCTATGCGGAAATGTTTGCGACGCACCCAAAGGACGTTCGTCGTCGAGCTGCCGATAGTGACGTTCGCGACGGCTTTGTCACTTCCGATTCGAATTTTGAGGAAGAATTTATTCGATAGGATGGGTGATTTCCGATTTGCAAGACGAGGAGTCAGTCACCACCGATTTACCGCTGAGAGCGTCGTACTTGTGCGTGCGAGATGTGTGAAAAAAAGTGTGCAGTTGCTGATTCTGTCCGCCCGATCTGACTGATTCCGGATATTGAGCGTAGTGCGTGCAAAATAAGGTGATTCGTCGTCAACGGGTCAACAACTTTTGACGTAGATAGAGGCTCCGAGGAGATGAGATTGAAGAATGTTCATTAATTTCAGTGAGTACCATCTGTGAAACTGATACGAAATTGTGCGATGAAATAAGAGCGATCCAGAGGAGACGCGGTCTAGTGTCATTGACGTATGTTCGATTTGGTCCGTCATCTTCGATGGTATCGTGTTAATAAGGTGGAAAGAAAGCGTTAGTGAGCTGTGAGGCTGCAGCTAGGACGAGAAGCGAGCGGTTAGCTGTGGCATAGAGTTTGATCGTTGCCTATCACGAGAGAGGGCATCATGTGTCTGCCCCACGATGTGTGGTGTACATGGGCAGCTTGCTTATAGTCTGCTCCACTGTCTCTTGTACAACAGCGCAGCGTGCGTGGGTCGAGTAGTGCTCATGTTGCGCATGTACATGAACGTCAAATTCATTCGCACTAGAATGACGCACCTTGAACAATTAGCCAGTTGCCGACGTAGATGCGAAGTAGGTCCTTTCTGAAAGCTTTCATGGTCGTCTGTCGGTCACGCAAATCGCGGCTCGATTCTTCTGAGCTAGAATAAAGAATTCACGCTGTTAATGATGTGTATACTTCATTGACTGTATTTGTGGAGCGAATAAAGTTGGGTTCGCTGCTGCTTGCATTCGCGGTAGCCGATGGCTTTTACACAGGATTCGAAAGGTTCATGTCAGTAAGCTCCGCATTATGACTGGGCAGCGTAGGACACCGAAGATCCGATCCACGTGGAGGTCGAAATTGACCCGGGGTTAAATGTTATATATGCATGCAAACGTTGATCTTTGTGCATCGTGTTGCGCAGCAAGATTGTTACAGTAGACGTATAATGTGCGGACAAGAACTCTTCTCGAGCGTCAACAATGAGTTTCGTCTCGCGTATGTAAGAAAGACTGCGAGCGTAGGCGCGTTCAGTTTGACTTGTACGTCAGCGCAAGAGTGAAGACATCTCGAGGCGATGTCGGGTGACGCGACGTAGGCGACCATGCTCGATTTGAGGCGATAACAATGATGAAATTGTAGTGTTGGAGCAATCCATGAAGTCGTGTGGAGGGTTGAGACTGAATATCGCTTCTTTCTGTTTGTTAGAGCGTGCAAGGGTGACGGGGTGATGTTGCGTCGAGCTTTTTCTATCCATGTACTGTACGTGACGGCAGCGAGTTAGACTCGTTTGTCTCGCTGGTTTGTAACATTCTTATGGACCAATCAGGGGCTTCGAAATAGATCATTCTCTCCATGTCGGTCTGAAATGGACTCTGAGACGAACGAGACAGCATAGCATACGTACAGAGAGAAATTTTTGAGGCATTCTAGAACGTTTTTTACGCGTGATGTTGCTTTCTTTTTTCTCGAGGACACTTGAGAGACATATTTAGGACTTCCTTTTGCGTTTTTCCACTATTAAACGAGTATCGAGTGCGACACATCGATGGGAGTATCGTGTCCCGAGGTACCTGCATCCAGACCAGGATATAAAACGTGCAGGCGGTACTCGATGAGATTCTGGTCGCGTGATAAAGAGATGGTGTTACGTGGACGGTGCCACTGCCCGTGAACGTTTAGTGCCGAACAGTGTGTGGCAGCAAATGTGCGTCGAATCGAGTGGAGATTCTCGAGTGACACGAATTTTTCGCTCGCTCGCTCGTGGAGTTGAGTTTGTTTTTGAGCATACCGCCTTTTTTTGCCACCCGCAGGCGTTGATCCGCTTTTGATGTGGAGTAGCAATGTTCACTCGATGCCGCTGCAATAGTGTACGTTGGAAGTGTTGACTCAGCAATGACGAAAATGTGCAAACGAGTTCGATTTTGTAATTGTTACTCTATTAACCTAGATCTTGCTCGTTCAGCGCTCTCTTGGCGGGTTCTAGTGAGCGAGTTTCGAGGAGGTAGAACAGCCGACAGGCACATCTCGTGCGGCAGAAATGCAGGCGGGAGTGGATGAAGGAATTTTTCATGCGGGAATCTTACTGCTTGTTTCGATAATGCGTGCTAACGTGTGTAGTAGAACAGTAGCACTATTTTGTAGAGGGAGGAATACTCGCGTAGCGTTTGCTCGATGAAGCTTCGAGCCGTAGATATGGTGTTTAGGTTTACACTGTCAACGCTCGTGTAGTATTCACAAAACGACTGCTTACCGTATTGTTTGAGGGTCTGATCGATACAGCAGTGAAGACAAGTCGTAGCGGTTACCTGCAGCGCTGTCTGATAAAGCATCTCGAGGGTCTCATGGTGAACTACGATCTGACCGTTCGCGATACGGATAGTTCAGTTGTTCAGGTAAGGAGAACTTGGTTTAATAGTTAGTTCTCTAAGCATGTTTTGTTAGTTTTACTACGGTGAAGATGGACTCGATGTGGGAAAGGTGAAGTTTCTGAAAGAGTCGCAGTTTGAATTTCTTGTCGAAAACTACGATGCGTTTGTCAATGCGGAGGAAATGGAGAAAGTGAAATACGCGATTGGCGATGGTCGACGGCCGCGAAAGCACTTTGAAGAGGTAATGTACAGGACTTTGTGTGTCGTGATGCAGTGGGATACGGTGCAGAAATTGACCATGTCGACGCATTGCGTGATCACGCGACGTCAACGTTTAGTATGTGTTTTACATTGGTCCAATTTCTACGGAGTTGCACCACAGATGACACGATATTCTTGTTTGATCAAGCACTCATCATTAGCTCAGTCTAGCTTCGTTATATTCATGGTGTTGCTCATGGAAATAAGTCCGCATACGTACGATCACATACTGCGTCACGAAATATCTTCGGTTGATCTCCGCGGAGCTTTATTTCGTAACTATTGTGCAAAGTGTTCGCTCTCGAATCGTACTTATTCAACAGTTCCACGCGTGGCATTATTCTCCTACATACACATGATACACTGACTGCACTGACGAAGGATGGTTGCTTGAAGAACAGAAGAGTTTTAGTGGATGCGTCGTATTGTATGTAATACATAGATGTCGCTTGTCCATTTTCGCCCGCTATTCAGCTTTCTTTTTTGGTGCATCTTCGCTGCTCTTGTGAAAATCGATACCAAAGGTGAGCACGACCCCGCTCAGAGCTAGTGTCACGTAGCAGAGAAGGGCGCCGTAGACGATGCCTGCCGGCGAGTAGAGTTTGATTGCTGCTATCGGTGCTGAGATGAGCAGTGCGACTAGAGTGGCGATCGGGGCGAGTCGCACAAGCACGTCGAGTGGTGAGTTCGGCTTTGCATATCGACTAAACAGAACGGTGGAGACAAGTAGAACCGACCACTGGCTGGACTTATGTTATCCTGTTTTTGCTTTCCGCTTCTGAGTACACCTTTTCAGGCGCTAACAGACGGGAGGGCATGGTGCAACTTACCAGAGAATTAGGCTCCAGAGAGCGGCGCTTAACAACTGCAGCTCGAGGTTGAACTGTGGTGGCACGAACGAGCGTTTCTCACTTTCGAGATGCTGACATGTGCTAGCTAGTGGGCTTGCGACTTGCTCGATGAGGACGAGCGAAGGCGCTCGGAGGAAGGAGATCGCGTAGTGTTGTACGCCAAAAGTTAGCAGCGCAGCAAAGCAGATACGAAGTAGGTGAGCTGCTTGAACCCGGAGCCATGCTGTTGCGCTCATCGTTGTATGTGCAGCAGGTGGAGCTTGTTTGACCGGCCGCAGAGGCGAGACAGTGGAACCTTCTTTTGAGCGAACGTAGCTGCGGTTAGTGTCGATCGGCGATAGTGTAGAAGTTATTTCGTGAGCACACCGATCGCATGCGTGCGATCGACGAAAAGACGAAGAAAGTTGACCGCGCGGCACGTGTGATGCGTGCACTTGTTTCGTCGTACAACTTTTTCTCTTTTGATCTTGTGCAAGAAACGCCTTTTTCTCTGTCGTTTGTACGTTGTGCGTTCACCACGAGAGGAGAGCGTGTAAGAGGGTACTATAGACTAAATTTACTGCGCGATGTTCTCTGTGATTCGCGCACATGCGTCTGTCTTTATGTATAATACACGTGTACGCGTTAGAACATACTTGCTTGCATTGCATTTCCTCTCAGATTTGTTCAGAACCCACAGCTTGCTTTAATATTTAGATCGTTGCCCGGAAGCAAGCCCTTTCGCACAGGCGAAAACGCTATTCAAAAACCCACGGACACGACCCCCAATCTCGCTACGACGATACTTCAACAGCATTTGCTCTGTTCAGCAAAGAGGTTCACTCGAAACAAGGTTCAGCCGATTTCGACCATGGAGCACTCGTCGAGATGTGGCGTGCGCTTGGAGACGAACGGTTTGCCACTTCCTCCGCTGTGTGTCACATGTTGCTTGTATGTTTTGTACTTTCAGAAAGCACTTCGTCGATATTGCACAGAGACTTCGGAATCTCGATCCGGTTTCTTCCCTCTATCGACAGGATTTGTACTTTGGGGCCTTGCCTGAGAAGTTACTCTTTGCGGAGAAGGCCCTCGAGGAGACCAAAGCGGTTGCTGGATTTGTTCGCGGTGAGTTAGCACTTGCTATGTGTTGTGTTAGGTACAATATGTACAGTCCTTTTGCAGCTAGCACGCGTGCTGTGCGTGTCGATAAGGTGGCTGACATGATTGCGTGGAAAGGTCTTCGAGCGCTTGTCGATCCCGGAGAAGCTGTTGGACTTCTGGCCGCGCAGGTACTGTTGGTGTGCGTGCACTGTTTGGACAAAGAAGAAATAGTCGGGTTAGAATAGACAGATTATTTTTATGGGATGCGTGTGTAGTGTTTCCTCTACTTACTGTTATACTGTGATGTTTTAAAAATTCTTTCCTTCTGTGATTGTGAGCGGGGTAATGAGCATTCAAGACAGCTCCATTTGGAACTGTTTCATGCAGACATCGTTGAAGATTGACGGTTTTATTTGTAGTCGATCGGTGAACCATCGACGCAGATGACGCTCAATACTTTCCATTTCGCTGGGCGTGGTGAGATGAACGTGACGCTTGGCATTCCGCGCTTGCGGGAGATTCTCATGGTCGCGAGTGAGCACATTGCGACGCCGGCGGCGGAATGCCCCTTTTTACCGCATGTTGAACGCAGTGAGATGGAAGTGCTTTGTCGAAAGCTTAATCCGGTCTTTCTCAAAGACGTACGTATTGTCCATACGACACGTATTTATTAGGCACCGCTAAGCCCGCTTCCTCGGTTTGAGCTTGCGCGTGTCGTTTCGATTGTTTGATGTGTATTCGACTTTTACTTTGCTTGTAGGTTGTGAAAGTGGTGAAGATTGATGAGAGTTTGCAGCTGGATATCAAGTATGTTGGAAGCACTGGGCACATTTTTGCAGGCGCGATGCTAGGTCCGACCCCTACGGAGGGGCTGTTTTTTAGCGTCGGCAAAGACAGAAAACGCATCTGGTAGTTCAAACTTTGAACGCTTATAACTCTGTGTAGAAATGTAGGAGTGCAAAAAGGGGAGGGGTAGATTTGAGCTCCTTTCGTCGAGGGCTGTTCGTTCCGACCATTTTTGAAGACAATTTTTATAGAAAAAATGAACAAGATTTTTCTCTTTTTTCTCTCCCTTTTTCTCGCCGTCCTGTCGGGGGCTATAGCCCCTTAGCGTCTTCCCTGTTTTGTATGCACCCTGAATTGCATGTGAGTTGCGAACATGTATTTTTCGTGTAGACATCGTTTGCGTTGCTATACGATTCGACTCGAATTGCTGAGCTCGAAGAAACGACCTGCGCACTTGAAAGCGTTCAGCAGTCGACAGATTCTCGACTGTATTGAAAAGACCTTTATTCGACGTGTTTGTGCGGCCGTCCTGCGACAATACGATGTTGCTACAAAGTCCAAGTGTGTGAGGCATAGAAATACCGATAGAGTACGTATGTTACATTAATGTATCTACTGTAGGTAAGTAGTGCAATTCACTGTTGAGGCAAACGTTCGTGTTCGTCGGGTAGGAGAATTTTTAGTTTTGGTGAAATTTCTGATTTTGCCCGCTGCATAAGTTTTTGTTCATTTGGGCATATTTTGCCCCCTTTCCTTTCTCGGTGATCCTTGCGCTTTTCCGAAAAGTGCCATGCATAGTCCTGGCCTGTAAAAGGGATGGGAATACCGGTCGCATGCGCGGTACTCGCTGTCTAAGTGTCGTACATGGCTCGTCCGTCTATTATGCAATCAAAGTGATTTTTTCTATTTTCTTTTCCTATACGTACAGTACATAAATTGCACATATGCCTATTAGTAATCTATTTGTTACACATTGACCAGAAGTATGCCTCTCTCCTGCAGTAGCTGATTGTAGATGAACGACCTACCCCTAACGTGCTTTATACATCTGCAGAAAGTTTGACCGTGTCTCTGCGTCACGTCTTCACGCATTTGGCAGCAAATCTGCGCATGCGGATTCCGATGAAATCGCAGGTGACGGAGCTGATGGCGGGCATGCGAAGGAAGACGACGCTGAGAGTTCTGACGAGGTAATAGCTTAGTGATGGCATGGGATTTAACGTTTAACATATAGAATAAGCAATGTCGTGCTCTTTTGCAGGAAGCAGGAAAGCCCGAGGCTGACGCCAACGATGCTCGACTTCGTGACCGACATAATGACGCGAATGAATACGTCGGGGAAGAGGAGGAAGCGAATGAAGTTCAGGCTGGTAACTGCTCTGTACTCAGTAGGCGGTGTTCTACTTGTTTGCATTGCTTATGTGTACAATACGTACAGTACGTACGTAGTTGTATAATTTAAAGAGTAGTTATTACTATTCTTGCATGTTAAGATGAAGGCTTTTCTTCGTCGTCGTCGGATGAAGGCGAGAGTGATTCGGGCGAACACCTGGCGACGAATGTCGACGATGAAAAGGAGTTGACGGAGTTATTCGGGAGGAGTGAACAGCGAAATGCGGAGAAGGTGCAACGTGGAGGGCAGGATTTGGATGTGCAGCGGGTTGCGGTACGTACTGGTCAGGCGGCTCTTTCGCTTGTAGTGTTGCACTTTATTGTACGTGCAGAATGTACTGTATGTGTAATACAGTAGTTTGGTTGTGTATGTTTTATTATTACACTGCGTAAAACAGGCTGCTGACATGATTGTTTGTTCGAACATGAAGAAGGATATTCATTGTTCCGATCGTGTGTGCTTTAGCGTGTAACATCGATTGGGATTGTTCGATCGTACGAATATGACGTGGCGAAAAATCGTTGGTGCCTTTTCGTAATCGAAGTGCGTGAATAGCGTGCATACATATACGTACTGTACGTACAATATAGTAGTACGGTGTCCTGGCATCCTCGGCACGCCTCATTTTGAATTGCGATCGGTCGAAGTGGAGCTGAGCTGCGACGAACTTGTTTGTGTACAGCATACATTTATTCACGAACAATATGCGGTTTTGTAGCTGCCTTTGGGTTGCTTCAAACTCGACGTTTCACGCATCGTCAAAAGCGAAATCGCCAGTTGCGTGCTTCGCTCGATGCCACAAGTCGAGAAGTGTATCTTGCTCGACGATGACGGAAGCAAGAAAAGTGGCCCGATTCTTAAAGTCCAACTCAAACAACAAGCCAAAGGAGCAAAAGCGCAGGATCGAAGTTTCAAGGTTTGTCATAGGATATTCTAGGTCGATTTTTACACTGACGAAAATAATGTACGCTTGTTCTAGTGAGTGTTCTAGTTGGGCTTCTTTCTGTTTTTCTCGCTGAGGCATTGATGCGAATAATTTCTAATGACCAACAAGAAAACGAAAGTGTAGTTGTACGTTGTACGTACACTGAGTTTTGTGCATATGTGAAGCTGAATTGAATGGGTGTGCCGTGCCTATCGTCAGAGGTGGCGACACTGTTTTTTGTCCGTAGGCGTTCTATGATAACGCACACTTACTGGACGTTAACAGAATCTACTGTAACGATATTCATTTCGTTGCACGTGCGTATGGAATTGAAGCAGCTGCAAAGACATTGATCAAGGTGGGTATTCGTCCGTAGGGGACGTACACAACTGACGTCAGCTATTTTTTTGAATTTTTTGACCTTTATAACACACAAAATCAGTTTTAGCCGACCCCCCCCCCCCAGAAGCTGACGTCAGTTGTGCACGGCCCCGTAAAAGTATTGCGTACTGTGCATCGCACTTACACGATGTACGGAGTATTTTCTATAGACGAAGCTCATGGTTCTAGGAAATCAGCTTCGTGTTCAACAGTTATGGCATTCATGTTGATCCACGCCATTTGTCGCTTATCGCCGACTTCATGATGCAGACGGGAACTTATCGGCCTTTTAATCGGAAGTATATGGAGAGTGCAACTTCGCCGTTGCAACGAATGAGCTTTGAAACGACGATGCACTTCCTCAAGCACGCTGTTGTTTCGGGTCAGTTTATTTGAATGAGTGTTTGACGGCATTACTAACGCGTCAACGGACTACACGCATACTGAACCAAGCTGTACGTAGTACTTGAGTTTTCATGTAGCAATGCTTGCGCTTTTAGGTGAGGCCGAGAAACTCAAGTCACCGTCGGCACGCCTTGTTACGGGACAACTAACTGGCGGGGGAACAGGCTGCTTTGATCTACTCTTTTCACCGTCTGTGGAAAAGAAACGCGACCGGAAAGCGAAGAGCTAGTTGGACGTTGAACACAAGTGTACAGTGTGATGCAATGCGGCCAAGGGAATGTGTGAAACTGACGGCGCTTCCGATAGATATGCACAAGACCGAGTACATACTGTACGTTAAGTGGTCGGCTTGTGCTGCTTTGAAGTGTTTTACGTGCACGTGCTTGATAGACAAAGAATAAAGCGTTCAGGACGATGCGAAAGCAGTCATGAGGCATGTTGGCAGGTAGTCAGCATTTGAAGTAAGATATACACCACCAGCATTAGTGCGAACGATTGTATACGTACTGTACATAACAGTAAAAGCGAGGGCTAGTCGCAATCTAAATTCGAATTGATTAAAAATGCCGTAGTGAACGTACAGTACATACACGGAAATAGATAGGGTATTATTTCTTTATTTTAACCTTCCCGTGCAACATAATGCCACAAGTTTTATTATGTTTGCATAACCAGCAAACCGAAACCGATAGAGTACACGTGAGCGTCATAGACGGGCATTTCACATCAGAGAACTACTGAGCGCTATTCACAGCACACATGGTTAAAACTACACAATCCCTTCATACACTGAACGTACTGTGTCACGCGAGTATGCACTGTAAGTAAATACGTCGATAACTTGACGGATTGCGACAAACTTACAACTGATACAATCAGTGCACATGAGCGCAAGTCCACTGTGCAATAACATCGGCCGGAAACGAAAAGGGCCCAACGATTCGAAAGCAGTGCGTACGCAATGCATACGTACAGTGTGTTCACTTCGCCAGTTCAAAAAACACCCACTAGTCGTTCTTATTTTCGTGATCGACCGGACTAGCACTACGGCGAAGAACAGCCGGTGTGATGGGCACTGTAAGTGGCTTATCGCACGGATGAATCTCGATCGATGGATATCTGAAAGTAATACATACTTCAGGTGTCACACGCGAGCAAAACTATGTCGATCGATCCTCTCAGACGCAGTACTTACTGTACTTACACGCACCTGCGAATTGGATTCGCTCGAAAGGTCATTTGCTCGCGAAGTAGTTGAAGTTCACGTTCCCTCACCGCTTGTCGCTCTCTTTCTTCCTCTTCCTCTGCGGCTGCAATTTCGGCAGCCTTCATCGTTTGCTTCTCGACGAAGATCGACCGCCGCACGGCTGCCTTTTCGGTCTTCAACTCGACGGAGATAGGCTCTAAGACATCGAGAACGGTAGTCGCAGACCTTATTAGAGACACGACTAAGTCTATAATGTGCTGCATATGCCACACTTTTCATACGTTCGGTGAAATTTCACGCGTCTGCCGATAATACGTATGGTACATACAGTACGTAGAAAAACGGTTAGTAGTACGTATGCGTACTTGTTGCGGGTTTCGATGCACGAACGGGCTTAAACGGTTCGCGCAAGAGAACTCTCGCAGGACTTGCTCGAAATTCCCTCGCTTGTTTTTGCTTTTGTTCGTCCTCACTAAGCTGCAAAAGAAAAACGTCTACGTAAGTACATATACACGTCTCTGAACGTGCACTTTCTAGCAATAAAGGCGCCTGCGCAATAACTATGCATCGACAAATCAATCCCGTGTACCTTCTTCTGCAGTTTCTCCTTGTACACCTCGCCTCGAGCATCTGTCTGGAATGTGAACGGCAATGGTTCCGTCTTTGGTGGAACGATCCGTGGCGGCAAATGATCTGGGCTGCCTGTAGGACATGGCAATGCTCGCAGAGGTTGCGGCTAGAAACGAAACAACGGCACACTCGTGTTCATGTGTAAGAAAAGCAAAATAATCAAAGCAAAGCACGAAATTTTTCACATTGTTTGCTGTCATGTGACTGCTAGTAAAACTTAAGTAGCTAGTTGTGCACACAGCACGCATGTTTATTATAAACACCTTAGCTGACTGCTGTTCCTTCGCGAGACGCTGTCTCTCCTGGTTGCGGCGTGTCGACTCCTTCAGCTTCTGATCAAATGAGAACGGCTGAGGGACACTCGTTCCTCGTGCGAGAGTCGAAGCCGCAGTTGAGTGGGCGGCAGCCGTCGCGCCAGCAACGTGCGAAAGCGGTGCAGCGGGGTCGACGGAGCGACGAATTTTTGCATGCGACGGACCTTCTTGCTCCTTCAAGAAAAGTTAATGCTAATATCTTCCAGCGAGTACGTACTGTACATATAGGTGCGCAAAAAGAAGGCTAATAATGCACTTTTTAACTCTTTGCAAAAAACACACCGTCAAATCCGACGCGCTACCGTAGCGCGGCCTTGCAGCTTTGCGGGCCGACAGTCGCTTATCTGATTCGAGCTCGACAGCAACTGGCGCTGTCTCACTAGTGCGCGCGATTCGGCCAAGTCCGGACGTGCCCTTAGTTTTAATCGCCGATCGATCTTTCTTCGCGCTCCTACATACAGACCGCACTTGACGGTAAATCAGAACAACGGCGATCAGGCACACTTAAGGTACATGGGACGAGGCGGCTGTTGCTGTTGTTGTTGAGCTTCTTGATTGTAACCTCGTTCGTTTGCTGAGAGCGACCGCTTGCGAGGATTACGCGACGGAGTGATCACAGATGGGATCGGCACTTCTTGAACCTCCTCTTCGACGGTCGAAAGAGCTCGCGCATTCGTTTGGGGATGGCCATCCAGCACGACTTGCTCCTCAACAGCTGCAGCAGGCTGTTCGGTTGCGACTACAGGCGGCACTGCTAAAGATGTCAGAAGTTGAAGCAAGAACAATTATGCGCAGTACGGCGAACGGTAGACTCTCTTCTTACAGACTTCCGCCGCATGCTGAACGGCTGTCGTCGGAACCGGGATAGTCACCGCAACGCCATTCCTCCAGTCTGCACACACCGCACGTGCTACCGCTTCGCCATCGTTTTCGTCGAAACTACTCGCTCCGTCTGCATCATTTCCTGCTGGAGCTTCAGCTTCGTTCGCAACTGAAAAGCGCCGTCCTCTTTGCTACAAGAGATGGGCAAATTACTGGAATCGTACGACTACGTACGTTTATCGAACCACTCGTCGCCTTCAACGCTAGAGTTTGCTGTTGTAAAACTGTAATACTGAGGGGCGTCGAAATTGAGATTGTCATCCATATTCAAGACAGATAAAACAGAAACGATACGTTGCAGCTTTTTACGCAGTGTTGAATTTTTGTCAAAAAATTTCGAAAACGCAGTATCCGCTATGTTGTACGACCCCGATATTGTGGAATCCATTGTCAACTTTCTGTTTGCGCTTACTGCTATAAATGTACCGTCATGTCACCAGCTGATTTCCATGCAGTGCGTGATATATGCGCTTCCTTTTCTGTGCGCCCTGTCATCGTATGAAACTCTGCTCATTATTAGTATTGCTTCTCTGTTGTACAGTATATCTTACTGCCTCGCTGCGGCATTCATGTCCTCGATGGTAAACGATAAGAATAAATGGCTGCATGCTTTGCTTCGCAAGCTCGGGATCTGCGAAAGTCATCAGACTTAAAAGTCTGTCTGCCTATCATTTCTCGCGTCTGTTGTTCTGTTGCTGCCTGTCTGTGTTTGATTGATTTTACTTGCTCGAACAACCCGCAGATGGGAATTACTGCCGAACAACTACGTACACGTAGACGGCTACAGTAAAAAGCACGTCGCACCAGCATCAGCATGAGAGATTAAGCTAGGGGTGATGTTCATGAGAAAAGAGAATAACAATTTAGTTTTAGTTCCACATTCCCACGCAAGGTGAAACTATTGGGATCGGTTTGTAGGGGGGTGGGTGTGAGATGATGCCTGGATTACGTTTAAAAACAATTCGCTCACATTTTTCGCGAATGGTAAATGCTGGAAACTTGCGGTTATCGCAGGCCGTTCGCTAGGTGCCGGTTTGGAACACTCTTTCCCGAGGAAAAGTCCAAGAACGCAGTGATTTCAAATCTTTTCGGCGATGAGAGGTGAAAAGAAAATCAAACGAAAAATTGCCACTGATTTATGTGCCACATGTGAGACCTCCGCCCGCACGTCGACCGACAACAAGCAAGTCAGCATTTTCGACCGACATGATTTTCGGCTCTTGGCTGTTTCTATGACCTCAGGAATCGGGCGAGGCCTCACGGCTCACGGTACCCTGACTGGTGTCACCTTCGACCACGACCGCTCTTGGCGCAAGCTATGCGGTGGCCTTTCGCTCTTGATGTCTACTGGCGTACTGTACCTGACACCTACTCATGTGGTACCTCCCACTTTAGTCATGAGTTTTTCCAGTACACGTGAAACATAACGCCCGCAGGCATATTAGCCACTGTCGTCGCGTTGACATGAAACGACGCTGCGCCTTCTCCATTGCCGTCAGAGTGACCGGGCACGTCGACAACGATGATTTTTAGTTCGAGCTCCGTGCCGCCGCAAGGCTTCCAATCAGGATCGGCGACAATGCAATCGATCAAATGGCGAACGCATTCTAATATTGTCGACTCCGCACAGACGGAAAAGCAAACGCGCCGAAGTTTCGGACATCCGTTTGCGAGCGCTTCGACCGCCGCCGTCGACAGCGCAACCGGGTGAAAGTTCAAATCGATACGCCGGAGGGACGCACCGGAATTTCGAGCAAGTTCACGAACGAATCGCGTTACCTGCGCACTCGTCGGTTCGCGAAAGCAGGAGAACGTTAGCTCACGAAGTCTTCGCATTGCCCCGATTGTGCTAAGAACCGATTCGGCCGAATTTCGTGGCCTTTCGTCGGTGTTCGACGCAACTTCCAAGATTTCGAGATCTTCACTTTGTTCACAAACTTGGACAACCTGAGCGGCAGTAAGCGTCGTGTGTTTCAGCCGAAGCTCCCTGAGCGACGAAAGTACAACGATTTCGCGCTCGTCGATGTCGCTGGTATCGAGTTCGATCTGAATCGTTTTCAGCTGCGTGCAACGCTCGGCTATGACCGGGAAGATGTTCGCCATTCGCCTGTTGCGAGTGTGGAGACGCCCGAGTCGGACCTCACGCAAAGACGGTCGATCGGCGAAGAACGCCTCCATCTGATTGGGGGACTCGAACGCGTCTTCGCCAAACGTAGTGAATCCAACAATGCGCTGGATCGACGTCGGGGTGCTTAGCAGGACGACCGCAGGCACACAAACGAAACCGTCGAGAGAGGCGGTCCAGAACGAAAGAGATTTCAGATTTGTGAACGAATCGAATCGAACATTCGCAGGCGCTTTAACTCGCTCATAGTCGACGGCCTTATCTGCTGTGTAGTGAATGGATTCGATATTCGGACATCCTTGACCGATCGAGCGGACATCGGCGGCAATGTCCCCACCGAGCTTCAGCGATCGAAGCGAATCGCCAATTCGATGAGTGCAAATGCCGACTATGGCCTCCGCGCGCTTCGACGGATTCTTGCTCAGCTCAGCAATGCAGGATACGTCGAAGGTCGCTTGTCGTTTCCAGAAGCTGAACATCATGAATTGAAACCTGGGCAAATGAGTGAAGGCAAAATGATCGACAAAAATGGACATTGTTTGATCCAACTTCGCTACCTCTTGTTCGCCATTTCTAATCGAATTCGAGTTGTCACGTGGAGAAAATTAAACATTAGCTCCCAGATGTCGGCGTTTGCGAGGAAATTTTCCGTGAGCTCGGAGCTAGTAAGCGTTTCTCCGGGTATACAATTCGAAGTCGCCACTGCACGGCGATTCAAGAATTTGCCGGCGAGCTCCATTTTCTTCAGTATGTGGATTCAATTGCGAGGCCGTAGTTTTCAATCGAGACTACATATAATGTCGTTTGTCTGCGCTTGTTGCTAATGGCGGTTAGCATAGTAACAGCAGGCGCTGAGAACTGGCTCGGCCGGGAGCCACCTCCCAGCTGGAGAAAAAAGGAATAGGCTTTTCACATTTTTTCCAAATTTTCACTTTTGGCGGAATTTTAATGTTCGACCTTTCTTGACCAACTCCAAAAATTGTGTACATTTTTCTGCATAATTCTTAAAACTTTTAAAAAAGGTGCCAACTTATAGAGCTCATCGAGAGAAGCTCGAATCCGGCTTCCCTTTCAGAGATGGTCGCGGGCCTGCATTTTCCGGGCCCGGCCCGGCCCGAACGTGTTTTTTCCAACCTTCAGCCCGGCCCG
>JAQGBB010000124.1:0-26452 GCA_034691745.1 Prismatolaimus dolichurus
GCGTGATCCCCGAATTCATCCAGCGGCTCGCGGCACGCGCAGACGCCGTGGGCGGCGACGGGCAGGCCGAGCCGGAGGCCGACGACCGCGGAGAGCTCGATGTCCGTCAGCCGCGTGCCATCGTGGCTGCACAGCAGGCCGCGGTACAGAGCGGCGGACTCGGGCGTCGACGCCGAATGCAAGCAAGCAACGTCGCGAGGCGTCGAAAGCGTCGCGACGAAGCGCTCGCGCCGTGCCGCATCGAGTGGACGTTACCAGGCTCGAGAAGAAGACGACAGGCCGGCGGGATCGTCAGCGCGAGCGCGCTCCGTCCAGAGTGCGCGGACATCGCCAATGACGGTGTTGGGTGCGCCGCCGCTGATCTGGTGGGCGAGAGCGGACGTCGACGCCGATGACGACAGGTAAGCGGTCAATGCCAACTTTGAAAGCGTGCGAACGCCTATACCGCCGAGCAGCCGTGGCAGCATGCACTGAAGCCATGCGTGATCGTCAAAACCAATATTCAGAACCATCTCAATGGTGTCGCGCAGTGCAGCGTCGCAGATAGCCAGAAACTCAGGATCGCCGAATGAGACGCCGGCTCAAAGCTCGTAGATCGCTCGCGGGTGTCCAAGCGATGGGCGAAGCAGCGCGAAGGCATTGTGGTGGTCAATCGAGGCGGGCCGCGTCGCCATGGCGCGCAAGCTGCTGGCCCGCTTAGCGAGCGACGACGAAACAACGAAGGCGCCGACGGCGGCGCCCAGAAGATCGCAGTCGCCGGGGAGTGCACTGCAGTTCGGCAGTGCGGTGCGGATGGCGGCGACGAACGCGGTGTCTGAAGATACAGCCTCGCATTTTTTTTCATTGAGCAGAGAACCTATGCGGGCTGCCGACTCCCTGATGCAGCTAATCTTAGCGACGACCTGGTCGCGGTCCCGCCTATCGTTGCGTCGTCAAAGTACCACACGGCGAGGTCAGCGGCGCCACCGTGCGAAATGTCGCGGATGGACAGCGCGAAGACCTGCGGGCCCAGCGGACCGCCCTGCTGCACCCCGCAGGCCAACGCGATGACGTGGTCGCCGAACAGGAGTGCCGACTCGGCGCCGTAAGCGCATCGAACCAGCCGCTCGAGCTCCGGTAGGTGGCTGGCGACTGCGGCGACCACCGCCGTGCGGCTGACCGCGTTGAAAGCGTTGGCAAAGTCCAGTTTCACGAGACCCGATGCGCCAGTCGCGTTGTCCAAGAAGCGCCGTACACCGTGAACGGCGGCCTCGGCGCCGCCGCGGACCCCGAGACCGACCTGCGTTGGCGTGAGGAGTGCGGCTGCTCGCTCTCGCACGGCGGCGCAAGCGGCCCGAGCGACGAGACGGCGTAACGCGAGGCCGATGGCGATAGGGCGAAGGCCGCCGTCTTTCTTGCGCAACGCGATGAGGCCGGCTCCGAAAAGTAGCGGCCGGATTGGCTGCGGCACGGCTCCCGCGAGGCAGATGTTGCAGAAATCAAGCAGCGCCGACTGTAGCGCTTCGCGCGCCGCGCCTGCACGCGGGCCGACGAGCTGCTTGAGGTGAACCGGCCGCAGGCCCTCCGGACCAGGCGCACCGCCGGCAGGCGTTCGTGAAACCGCGTCGAGTAGTTGTTCGAGTGTTAATGCGAGCGGCGGGGGCAGGGCACCTTCCGGAGGCGGCGGATCCTCGCCGACTGGGTGCTTGGCCTTCAATACGTCGAAGGCGTCCTGGTCCGGGTCGACGAACTTGCCATCGTTGGCGACGACCCGAGAGGCACCGCGTACGTCGCCGACGTCGATTCGGGAGCGAACGGCGCGAGCTAGTGCGCGTTCCGGGCCCGCTGATTGCTTCTGATGGAGTGCTGGCTCGCGGCGCTTCGCTTCGGCGGTGCAATTTTCTTAAAACGTGTGTTGTCGTATTTGTGGTTTTCTTCATGGTGCTTGATCAATTTTGCACTGGGGCTAGCCAGTTTAACCAGTTTTGAAGCATTTTCGCGGACTTGCAGATATGACATACTTGTAGCAAATAAAAAGGGCGACCCGGGCGACATGTCGCCCTGCCGCTCGCATTATTTTTCTGTCGCCTAGATTCGAATCTCAAGGCAAAGCTGAACAACGGAAAACCCCAGTTTTGAACATCGGAAAAGTGTTGCGGAACGCAGAACTGTTCTGGGACATCGCTGAGCACTTCTGGTCTTTACGCGTTTTCAAGAATACCCTTTTCACGGCGCAAACCAATGTCGGAAGACTAGGAACTTACCCCATCCCCGCCACAATCTTCCTCCGCCATAAATATCGAATTTTTGGAAAAGCCGCGGCTGGTGCACCGACGTGTTATGCGACAGCAGATAACCCGTTGCAGCGGTTCTTCTCTGCTCTACGTCGATTATTCAGAGTGCATTATGGGTCGTACACATATTATGTCATCAACGGGGAAGGGGCCACTGCTGTTCAGACGTGCAAAAAAGATAGCCTACGCTTATGTGTCAAGTTGATAGCCAGGGGGGGTCGAAAAATTAAAATTTTTGACCATACAATGTGTGCTACCCCTTACCGTAACCTGTGCATCGTTTGCAGGCATTCAGTGTTCGAGCATTTTCGACCAATCAGGAACGGTCGCCACGCCTCCGTACTTCGCTTGCGATACATACACGTTCACGTGCCGACCCAATTGGATCGTGCTTGCGACAGACGCTAGTGCAGCTGTATATAACTGCACGAGTGTCGGTGTGTGGTCGTTTAACTTCGAACCATGCGTGGGTATGAGACCACGTCGATGCCATCACATTGACTGCCATATCAGGCAAACGGGCGTTTTTTCTTTCTAGCTACCTGCCCGGCGCCGACCGACCCAAACGGCCACTACACCATAGCGGGCAACGTCAGCGTGAGTGGTCGTCCTGTCGCGCTATCTAGCGTCACGCTGGCCTGCAATGCAATGTATGAGGTCGCGGGAGAGGCAACTGTTCAATGTGGGGCAAACGGCATCTGGTCTGCGCCGCTTCCTGCTTGCGTTTGTAAGTGTGAGGAAAGCTGGATTTTTAGTTCGACGTACCGTACTTTTCCATATTAAGCCCCCCCCCCCCCCCCCAAATAGAGCCCCGGGGGCTCTATTTGGCGGAGGGCTTTATTTGGATTTCTTTTTTCAAATCCGACATTTGATTAGGTATCATGAGTAACAGTTAAGCTGGTGTGCACGCACTGATCTAATGTCGATTGACTGCAGCAATTCTTACTCGACACGACCTGCTTCTCGCTTGCCATAATGCAGTAGTGCTTGCACAAGTAAAAAACGACTTCATTTGCTGGTGTTCACTACGTTTGGAAAAGCTCTGATGTGAGGGGCTCTACGGAAGGGGGCTGTAAACGGAGGGGGGCTATATTTGGAAAAAAATTTTTGCTAAAAAAGGGCATTTTCAAATAAAGCCCCCGGGGGCTTTATATGGAAAAGTACGGTAGTGTGAAACAGCCATGAATTGACACGGCGGTGAACTTAGTTGATGATTTAGGTCCCTCCGTATTAGGTTCACTGGTTATGTCTCCAAGATAGAAAGCTAAAAGATAGGGAAGAAAGGCGCGGCTTTACGTACACTTGCGTGGCCGAAGCATGAGTGGCCTCCGCTTCGCACGGCCATTTCGGAGCGCAAAGGCGGTGTTGCTGGTGAACCGTCGGGGAACGTCAGTGTGGCGAACAAAGAACTCCTTGCCCTTTCGTCGATGCCAGCGGGGCGAGCTTTTATGAAACATTAGGCAGATTTGTACCGTACGAGAGAGATGAACCGAGCGAAAAATGTAAACAAGTACCAGCTTGCGAGCTTCAAAGGAAAAGCTGCATCTTAAATTGCTTTTCAATCCATATTTTTTAGCCAAGTAACACTGCGAAAGTGTGAGGCGAAAAAGTACTTTTCGGTTTTTTCGTCTCGGGCTGGGTCGGAAAATTTCTTTTTTGAATTTTTTTCTTTTTTCTGTACAGCTGGAAATTTTTTCGTTTTCGTTTTCCGGCCAAAAAAAACCGGAAAATGAAAAAAAATTTTTCGACTTTTTGAAACGAATATTAACTAAAGCAAAATTTGAAAATTTATTTTACGTGTAATATGCGAATTGCATATTGGTGTTAATTTTCCAATCGTAAGTTACAGATATGATCGCATTCAAGTTAACAAGGAAGGCATTTCACACAGACCGGCGAGTCAAAAAAGGCATTCCCCGTGATCAACAAAAATTATTCGGTGAAAGTTTTCCAAGAAAAAATTTTAAAATGTCGACTTTCCTATAAAATTCGCCGTCAGTTGGGAACGAATTGTTTATACAGTATTCCTGTATACACATAAAAATGATTCGGAAAATACTGTGTAAAAAATTCGTTCCCAGCCGACGGCGAATTTTATAAAAAAAATCGAAATTTTGAGTTTTTTGTTGAAAATTTTTTACCGAATAATTTTTGTTGGGTAGGGAGAATGCCTTTTTCGGGTCGCCGGTCTATGTGAAATGTTTTCGTTGTTAACTTAAATGCGATCATAGTTGTACAAGCACAAAACTTCACCAAGCGGCATAAAATTTTGGAAGTCCGAACCTCCGAAGTCCGAATTGCCGAAGTCCGAACTAAAGACGTCCGAACTGCAAAGTCCAATTCAAGGAAGTCTGAACTAGGGAAGTCTATTGCCCATGCGGCGCGTCCAACTCGTTCGTCCTTCAGAACTTGTTTTACTAGCGTAGTACACGCCGCTCTGGTGAGAAATATCATTTTGCAATGTTTTCAATTCACATCATGACCCTCTTTTCAATGCCAAGAGGACCTCGATTGTCGTTTCTCGTTGTGCGCGTGCGTCTCAGCTGTTGTTGAGCGCATGTGAAACACCGCAGAGTACAACAACGTGGGAGTGCATTCAGAGATTATCCCGTGGGCCGAAAATTTCCAGCCCGGCCTATGTGCCTTCGCTGACGGGTCGGCCCAGCCCATGGAGGCACATGAGCCGGTTAAATTTTCAAAAGTGCACAGCGCTGCATCGGACGTTCAACATACCCGTTAAAAAGATTGCAAATAATGTGTCCGTAAACTGGTTATCAAACAGTACTAATGATCATTTTGTTTCCGATGTTATGATGTCAAAATTTAGGAGTCGAGAATAACGGGAAAGATATTTTATGCATATAGACCGGTCGCTTTTTGCACGTTCATTTTTTGCTTGTTATTTGTCCGGCCTATGGGCGCAGCCCTCGGGCTTAGGCCCGGCTTATGACATTTTCTGACCTGCTAGGCTCGACCCGGCCCAGTCCGTCTCATGGGCCGGCTCAACCTATGGCTATCTTTGAGTGCATTCACGAAAGCGGCGAAATGCGAGCAGCTGCCCAGATTTTCCTTTCCATATTTGTCTTTTCTTTGCTGCTTACCGTCCTCAGGAATTTCACGTGTACGTATACTTACATAGTTGTTCAATTTTCAGAAGGTTCTCGCTTGTAATCACAGTTTTAGAGTTGGGACATCACTCAGCGGCTGGGGGCGTAGCCAGGAAGTTCATAGAGGGTGACACTTCACTCCTCAGTGAGATGGGCGTAGGCGGAAGTTCCCAATGGCATGATTACACCCTAAACATGTATAAAGAGGCAAGAGGGGTTTCCCATGGGGGATGGTTCCCGAATGACCAAGGCGTAACCAGGTACCTCTCAAGGGGTCGCAACTTCTCAGTGACCCAGGAAAGCCAGAAACTTTCAACAGGGCATGGAATTCTGGGGCGCTATAAAAGCGCCCTCTGGCGTTCGCGTCAAACAATGAGAATTCTTTCACTATCAGAAACACCTGTGTTTCTTTGTACTATAAAGTTCACATAAAGCACGCGTAATGGCTTCGAAAAAAGAATTTTGACGTTTTTTACGCCGAGGCCGCTGAAAATTGTCAACTTTTTTAAAACTCTTTTAAAAAAGTTCATTTTTTCCTAAAGAACATCCCGAAAAAGCATCGGACAAGTCGGATGTACCGATTCTCAAGGGCCGCGGACGGCAAACCATGCTCGCTGACATAAAAAAGCTGAAGTGAAACGACCCTTGACGTCTGCAGTTTCTCAGTCTTTGCTGGAACTTCTTGTCTCAAGCTGTTTTCGGTTTCAGATGTTTCAGATAACTCGAGTGCAAGTTACGACAAACAGGTATAGTCACTGCACAAAGATTGAGAAAAATTTTTGGAGACTTTCTCGGTACCGTAGAGTTTCCAAAAGGAAATTCGTTGACAAAAATTTCTAGATTATTGACTTTAAAACCTACTGCTGCTGAGGCAGTAAACCAGTTAACAAAAGCTACTGTTCGGAAACGGTCCTGGAGCGATATTGCTTATTGGCGGGTCTTGTCCTGTTAGTGTTCTTAAAAAGTCGTCAGAAATCAATGCATTTTGGAGAAGCCTCTCGGACCTTTCTTAATCAAATTTTTGTTATCTCAGAAGCTCCATTTTTGTTGCCCTTTTCTTTCTTCATGGGTTCGTGGTCATTACAGAATGCAACGTTTGACAAGCCGCTAAAAGTACAGCAGTCTTCGCGCGCCTTTTACCGCGCCTTCGCCATCGTCTGTTCCTCGGCGAAAAGATCAACGTCACTTTTCTCTGGATTATCACGAAGGACGGCAAGCATGCTTTCAAGTGGAGTAGGCTCCGTGTTTTCGCAGTATCTCCATTTGAAGAGTGACGTTTGTGAGGCAGAATGTGTCACGCTCCTCTCGTTTTTCTAATAGCCTGTGAACTGGCGAACTGTGGGGGAATCTACGAAGGAGCACCACGAAATGGCGTCAAGCCTCATCTGACGTTGACGACTGACGACGACACGTTGAGCTCGATGCTTACCGGCAAACTCAAACCGCACTGGGTAAGCGACCGCTCAGTATCTACTACATAGGCTACGTGTACAAACGATTTTAAGGCCGAATTTTTTACTTCATTTTCTTTTTTGTCCAGTTCAGGCGAGAACAATTGTTGTTGTTCTTGTTGTTGTAATCATTATTATTATTAGTATTACTACTACTACTACTACTTCCCGGCGCCGATGGATTGAAGAACTTTAATCCTCGCGCCTTTGGAAGAAGGAAGAAACGAGAAGCAAATGTTCCGCTACCGTCCGAGAACACGCCACGGCCGGTGAAGCCGGCTATTCGAAGTATTGAGCAATGACGTCCGACGAACGCGAGCGCTAGTACATGAAGTATGCGACTACGTGCTTTTTAAGGAGGCCACGATTTGTCGCCGTACTGCCTTTTTTCCTCTCTCTCTCTTGTAAAAAATTTAAAAAAAAATTTTCGCGAGCTGGTGCATACCATTGGCAAGTTTGCGGCTACCATTGGCAAGCTGCTTACAACGTCGACTAACTTTTGTCGGCTGTGGGGCGGATTGGATGGGGGGGGGGGGGATTTTGTAAGTATGACCAGTAGGCATCCTTTTTGACGCTCGCTTCGTTCGCTTCTGGCAGGATGCAAAAAGGGTTTACGAGCCGAAAACCACCCTTGGAATGAGACGCTCTCCAGACGAACTTTTCCGAGTTTTTTCTCTTTCTCTCATTTCTCGATCAGTAAAAAATCTAACTCTTGATCACCCTTTCTCTACTGAGTTTGCGCAGCGTAAGTGGCGATATCTTCCAGTTCGAATTTCGGTGCGATTCGCCGATGGTACAGAGTTACTCTCGATCAACGAGTTTTTTCCTCAACGTCACTAGTCCGAGGTTCGTCAGGTTGATGGCAAACGCGTTTCGGCACTTTACAAGTTTAGAATATTGCAAAGATCGCAGTAGGAGTGTCATTTCTCGATGTCGCCAAGTATTTGTCTTCTTTTTTTCCGAGAGCCGAAAGTGTCTGAAATCTAACCCCAGCAGAGTTCGCGACGTCATGTCGGCGACCAGGTCAAACATCAAGATGGACCAAATGTGTAAACTATACGTTATACCTCGCTCTTGACGTTTTTTCGAGGTACACATATCGGAAAAACTTTTTCGCCTGAACTTGCTGTATAATTTGCTCTACGTAAGCGCGGCTATTATTCTACAGGATCCAAGAAATCTCCGGCGTGACGTCATTTGTGCATATCGCGTTTGCGGCCAAGAAATAGGTGGGGTGGGCTGACCCAGGCTAAGGCTTATGCTCATGCTAAAGCTAAGCCTAAGCATGGACCCTGGTGTAACCCTGAGTCTCAATTTGATGCCTAAAAGGGTAACGTTGCGCGATGCCGAAGCACACTTTGGCGCAGGGAACTCATCCCACAGTTAGATCGAATGTTGCGGCTGCGGTCATACCACCGAAGGTTATTGCACAGCAGGTTAGATCCGAGGCCCCAAGCCTGAATCTAACTCTTGCTCGAGCCTGAGTTAAGCCTGCACCTAAGCCTGGGCTTGAGTCCTCTGGAATGGTGATTGCAGACGGCTATTTTTCGGAGATTTTTGGATGGGGATGTTTGATTTGGTATAGGGAAATTTTACCATTGTTAAAGTGGGATTTTAGAATCGATAGAAGGGAATTTTGTAAATCTAAGATCACAGATTTTTCTAAAATCACCCAAAGTTAATTAACCCCTAGTGACGTCTATGCTGAAACGTTTTTTTTCGGTTTTGTGTTATTCGCTGAAAAATGGCTAACGCAGAAATACACATAACGATCATATCACACAGTGAGCCTTTGAGCACTGGAAACTGTACATCAACAAAAAGCGAAACAGATCGGACCTGCCGATACGTAGACACACTTACACGCAGAAAACACGCGCTGGAACAAAACAAGTAAATCGGCAATGTCGAAAAAGGCATCTTCTGGATAGTTAAGATAAACCAAAGTAGCGCTGGTCTGCACAGCTGTGGAAAGTGCTCGACGGCTCGGCGAGGTTAATAAGCGCGACGTTTAGAGGCGTAAAGATCACTAGCAAGTTGCGCGTGCCGACGAAGACAACGCCAAAGACGCTAAAAAGTGCCCAGTGAAACTCACAGGTGCGGTGGCGTATGTTATGTCGTCCGTTTGACAAGTAGCCCGACACGATTCGGAACACTTCGCTGACCAATAGGAAGCATCCGGTTGAATCCGAAGAGCAAAGCTCGAGGGACTCGTCGCCATTTGCGGTCATATTCGGGTTGTTGGGCTTAACTAGCGGTAGCCGATGTCGGTTCTTGCGTCGATCACGTTCGCAAACATATGCAAAACGCAAAATGCTGGCAGTCGAGGAGGTGCGTCTCGTCTTTGGCATGGCAACGTGGGCTCCCAGCACGATAGGTCCCTTCGTACATGATACACGTATGTCGCAGTTGATGAAATCGGCAAAACGCAGGTCGTAATACATGAGCCCCTGTGCGAACCGAGGGATAGGGAATGGAGTCGAGCGGACGTGGCTCCACTACACTAGACCCTAGAAGACCGTCGCCAGCAACTGGTGACCTGAAAAGTGAGTTAGAGCTGTTCGAAGTATAGCAATGCAAAACGGAAATTTTCTCGCCGAATTTGTAATCGTTGTCAAAATTGGACCGAGTTGCTCTACCACATAGGGGCCCGTTTGCCGAGCCGCCATTTGCCAGTGGTGCATCCCCCCGAAACCCTAAGCACACTGTCGCATAGTTGGGGTCAGCGCGATTCGGCCATATGTCGCTTTTAGCTGTGCGTTTACCGCTGCGTGAGCTTGACGCGAAAAACGAAAACGTGTCCCCAGCTAGATGCTCTACACTAACTTTGGGTTCATGATTTCTATAGTCAATTAGCTTGCGAAAATACCTCTTCGAACGGCAGGTTTCGTCTATCTCTATCAAGTTGATGATCTGCTTCGCAGCTTTTGATCGACCTGCACTAATTTTTATCACGAGAGAACCCAACTCTAAATGGTCGGGGGTACCCTTATCACTTGTTTGTCGCACCTCTTCCGACAGTGGGCCAGTCTCTCGGCCTACTCTAATTGCGCCGCTGTATATACCATAACAAACACAGGAAAGGACGAAACAGTTGATGCGAAACACTTTATGATGACTAATCCTCGGCATATAGATGCTTTTTCCCAGCTGCCGGGGCTATCATCACAACGGCTATCATAAACGCCAAGCTAATAGCGGCAACGACGATCTCCTGCGCCCTTCCGTGCAGCACTAAGCTAAAGAAAAGAAGCGCCGTTCTACAGAGCTTCCAAAGATGGTCAAGTATTCCGTTAATTTTGCGGCCGGCTAAATTGAACCGACTCGCGCTCAAATTCGGTCGTCCGAACGCTTCATCGTTGTCGCCGATCAAGAGCAGAACCAGATGAACGGCGCCCATGAACGTGCTCGCGGCCGCAAAGAGCATGACTAGCGCGACGACGAGCGGTGCGAAGATTGTTCGCGAGTAGGGCGTATTCGCGACGACGCCGCCGGCGATGCCGAAGAGCGCCCAACGAAACTCGAATGGCCAGTAATCATTCCTCCGACCATATGTGTTCAGGAGGTAACCGGCGACGAGGAGGAACACTCCGCTGCCCAATAGGAACCATCCGACCGGGTTTGCGATGCTTGCTAGCTTTAGCTCGAAAATTTCTTCGCCGTTTGCGGGCCGCACGTTAGTTGAAGCCACTTTATTGCTGCTAGGTGAAGCCGACTGCATGTTCGGCGGGAAAAGCTGGCTCTGTTTGCAGGAGAAACGTAGAGCAGAAATTTCAGGTAGTCGATCGCGTGCGTTCTGTTTTTGGCATGACAACAAGTGTACAGCCTGTCATGACGTTTATCTCGCAATTCATAAATCGACGAAACACAAGTCGGATAGACTGATCCCTTGAGCTTAATGTTGTTATGTAAAATTATCATTACCCTCAAAAATTGAGCTTTTCTGCAAAATGGACTTAGATGAGGAAGTCCTCTCGTTATGTGTTTTGCTGTTTCAGTGTAGTACCAGCCCTATTCGATACTGCACGTCAATTGTTTGTCCATTTAGTTTACAAAATTTTTCTCGAATTCGTAGGCCTGAAAATCCAAAGTGCGAGTGCAAATGCCTCTCCAAGAAAAAACTATCGAAGAAACACTCGTCTGAATAGATATTGAGTTCTCTACCCTGCAAATGTGACCTCACAATTAAAACGGACGAGGCTCACTTTTGAGTTCACTCCTCTTCCTATGTAAAGCTAACAAGCTGACAACTCATTTTAAGCTACGCTTTGTGCACGTCTTCTCTGAACATGACGTCATATAAGCATGTCCCGCACAACCCACAACCTTGGCATGACTTGACGCTAATCGCGCCGAAAAGCGACAAAAGCGTTCTTCGCTGGCCTCAACGGCGCAACCAGACATTTTTGACAGGAGGGGCAGGCTCCAAATGGTAAGGGGTGACCCTTACCATTTTTGACCGGCTCTGTTGACCTAAATGGTAAGGAGTACTCTTACCATTTTTTCGTCCCATGGTTGGCCATACGGGACTAGCCTTTGCCCCCCTTTAGTTTCGCTGTTGGCTCGCCTTTTTCTATTTAGCTTGCGCAGGCGGTTTGCCTCGTCTGCTCAGCGTGAATGGGACGCAAGCGTTGCAGTGTTCAAACAACGATGAAAAGCAGCGGCATCGTCGGCGCCTACAAGTCAATCTTGAAAGCGAAAACGTCGACGACGGAAAGTCCCCTCTCACGTGTCGTCGTCGCCGCAAGCCAGAACAGCGCCTACGTCGGTGACCTGGTCGCGCGCCTTCGCGCCTCGGGCGAGCTCACCGACTGCTCGCTCGTAAGCAGCGAAGAGAGAACGTTCCGCTGTCATCGACTGATTCTCGCGATACACTCGCACGTCTGGAAGACGGCCCTCTTCGACGCCGCAATGGCCGAGAGAGCGGCGGGCGAGATCCGCGTCGACGTGCCATCGCGGATTATAGATTTATTGCTCGACTATCTCTACGACGGCATCCTACCTGCGTTGACGGGCGAAAATGTGCTCGCGCTCTACAAGCTTGCCGACATGTACGAGCTGACGGCGCTGCGCGCGCACACGCGGAAGGCGATCGAGACGCACGGCGTGGAGTTCTTGTGCGTCGAGAACGTGCTCGAGTTTGCCGTTCTTGCGCATCTGCTCGGCTTGAACGAGCTGAAGAGGGCGGCGCTGCGGATCATGAAGGAGAATCAGCAGAGAGTGCAAGAGCAGGACGAGTGGAAGGAGTTTCTTCGTTGCCATACGGACATTGTTGACGAGCTGATCTTTCTGAAGTGAAGACTTCGGGGGATGTAAATGTATGACGTCACGCATTTTTTTATCCCCCTTCGATCATTTCTTATTAGCGACGGTCAAAAAGAATCGAAGTGATTCGAGTCAATTGAATTGACTCAATTCACTTCCACATCGAAACTATTCGATTCGTTTCGATTCCGGCTTCGACCAGCCATGGTTTCAAGGCCATTTTTGGTGGCCAAAATTTCTCGATTTCTAGCGTTTCTTTCGACTTTCTGACACCCTGGCGACATTTTTGCCTCGAATTGGCATAGTTTTGTTTTTCGCAATGTAGAATAGGGTCATTTCAGACAACTTGAGCGACTTTTAGGGCAGCGCACGACGACGCAGCAAGAGCTCGCTCGATTTAAAAAATGCGCCATGGTCGCAGCTTTCGAACGTGCCCTCGTGCGTCCCGATGTGTGCACTCTAGCAGTCAAGTCGGCGATTTTCGTTCGGCCGGATCGAAAATGATCAAAAAAACTGCTAGATTCACACTTTTCAGCAGCTAATAGCGCTGCAAGAAGAAACGGGTTGCGATGCGCTATATATCTTCTGAAAGTCTGTTGTCTCTAGATTATTTTCCATGCGGTCTTGAGAAAGCTGACCAGTCGAAAACCAGTTTCGAATGAAACCGCTGCGATTTTTGAGCCAAAAATGAGGTTTTTGCGAAAATTTCGAGATAGGGGAGGTGAAACTGGAAGTGCTGCGGCAGTTTAGCAGAGTTTGGAATTGGCTTTCCGGCAATATCTCGGGCGCGGCGGGCGTTGCGTCTGTCGCGAGCTATGTGGCGCCGAAAAAAGTGTCAATCTTGTAAATCGGCTAAAGTTCTTTGAATTTACGATAGCTGCCTTTACAATTCAACGCTGAAAGTCAGTCAATCTTTCTACGCCTTTTCCGTTCGATTCGACTCGGAGTCGATTCGATTTCAAGAATTTGAAAGGGGTTTCGATTCTGAAAATTTTTGGTTTTGACCGTCGCTATTTCTTATGCAGACACACTTTAGGTACGAACTTTGCTAAAAGTCGTAAATTTGTTATTATTCAAGTGAGTTTTCTTGCTTCCTGCATCGCATCTTCTGGAAAAAATCGCATGGTACTATTTTGACTACATAAAGTGTAACCATCAACCTTACGAGTTCTATGCAGTCAAAACATCATTAACTTCTGCGGAACGCACGATACCGTGTATCGCCAGTAAAGGGTGAAAATGCAGATCGTCACGTCAGCGGGAAAATCATTTTAATTAATTTCCTTGTGAGCAAACTGTAACGGACACACAAACACAAGCGAAGTAGGTAAACAATGATTTATGGTCCACGAGGTGGACTCGCTGATGAGATCGCAAGACAACCTGCGACACTGACGTCATACAGCGTAATTTTTTTTGTGACCAGTAAGTAATTCGTTTAGGCGTATTTCGTTTCGCGAATCAGGGCGTCGTACTACACGTCTTATGTATGCCCATCAAACGTTGGTGTTTCATGATCATTTTTTTCGCGATGTCGATGATCTTCAAAAAAGCTGTGCTGAAACCAAGGAGCTAGTTTACTTTTAAAATTTATGACTTTATTGCATTCTGCCAGAGCGAGCGTAGTACACCAATTCCCACGGGGCCATACATTTATGACGTCACGGTTTAGGGAGAGGGTGGGAGTAAGAAAAAAGTGACGATTTGTGACGTGGAGGAGGGGGTCGGCCAAAGATGCCGTCAGATATTTTTAAGCTGCAGGTTATTGCGGAAACCCAATTAGAAACACGAGCTTGGTTGAGACACGCTATTTTCATATACAACAAAACAAGCAGGCGGGGGTTGGGCAAAAAGTGATGTCACTTGGGAAAAGGTCCCACGAATGATGACGCGCGGTGACGAGGGGGAGAGTCAGAAAAAGCAACTTTTTACATGACTCATGCATGGACGGCCCCACGCCGAGATGTTGGAACACGGGGTGTTCCAGGCTGCTCCACGGTATTCTAAAACACAAAGTGTACACATGCCTGTCGTGTTTTTTGTTTCTGTCGGATGCTTTTCGGCTTTGCCGGTCTTCTTCTTTCTACAAACGTTCCGGCTTTGTCGGTCCACTTGTTCTCTTTCCAAGCTACGTTCGTTTCGTTGCTACGTTATGAGTAGCCAGCCACGCGCAGACTGAGAGATTGTTCTTGGCTCGGCGAACGATTCCTCAGTTCGACTGTGTTGACATAACTGTTCCCCGCTGATAAGGAGTATTCGACATAAGCATTTTTTATGAACTAAACAGGGGAAAACTGCATTTGTTTACTCGCCGGCAAAACGCGACGTCGGCAGCGGAAACAAGCTGCACGAGGGTCTTCTTTAGTAGTGTGGGGCATACCGTTTGATCTTGTTCCGACTTGTTTTGTCAAAATTTTCGCTTCATCGTTCGTTCCTGCTTTGAAGAAGGAACAATGTCGACGTCTCCCAGCGCTCTACATCAAAACGGTTTCGCGATCCAACGGTAAGTCAAATCGAATGGACGCGATCCGTCAAACTACAAGTATTTCGACATCAACTTTGAATCAGCAACAACGCTTAAATCGCTTTTTAAAGGAAACTTTCAACTTTTTCCGAACTTCTCTGCATTATTAATTAGTTCTTGAGAAAACTCTGGTTAGTTTTGCATCCGAACCGTAAACCTTGATTTGTCTCAAAACCATTCATAAACTCTTGCAAGACAGTTTTGATTTTTGACGCCTTTGCGCGTGGCAAATTATCGATTTTTCTCGCAAAAAGTTGTATAATTAATGGCGAACTGTTCTTTCATTTTTGAAGTTTGGTTGTTTTAAAAACTAATATTTTTAAATTAAATAAATAATTATAATGAAATAATTATAGTGATTTGATGTGTATTTATGCATCTTGCCTGGAGCGCGAAGCGCGTACACAGAGGATAGCTAGCTGGTCAAAGATGGATCTTCCCCTATCCTCCTCCTATCCCTCGAAAAATCGAAAGTTAGCGGACGTCCAGAGGACCATGGTACACTATGTTCTAAGGTGTTCCAGAGTATTCTAGGTGTTCCATAGTGTTCCAGAACATGTTCCAGAGAGGCAGCTTCCAAAATAACTGTATAGCTTCTCCCCGTCGAAAAATCTAAAGTTAGCGGACGTCCAGACTATTCTACTACATTATGTTCCAAGCTGTTCCAGAGTGTTCCTCGCTGCTCCAGAACATTTCGTAAAACCGCCTGGACGTTGTTTGGTTCGGCGGGATGCACTTTGGGCTTTGCTGATTTATCTGAAAATTCTATAACTTAGTTATGGTTACGAGCATGCGCAACAAGCGGCGGCGTTCATTCGATTGAAGTGCGGCGATGAGAAGCCCAAAGTTGGCGTCGTTTGCGGTAGTGGTTTTGGCGGCGTTGCCGATAGACTCGAAAATTCAGTTCGAATACCGTACAAGGATATTCCGGATTTTCCCATCTCGTCAGGTATGAGAATGGCTAGATATCGGAGGATCGACTGGAGAACTTTTTAAACAGTGTGCAGAAAGAAATAAGCGTCAGTGGGCCTAAAATGAGGATGCTAACTGGCCTAAGGCGCTGTGCATCAACCACAAAGAGCACTTTTATTCCCATTATAGTAAGTGGGCATAAAGGCGTTTTCATTGTCGGCGACGTCGCCGGAAAACGTGTCGCATGCATGCAGGGACGAACGCATCCGTACGAAGGCCACGAACCACAAGCGGTAAGGAGACCTAAGAATCGCACAATTTGTCAATGTTTAGAATGTGCTAAGCGATCAATGTTTATCTGCTAACAATTTTTTCGTCAAAAATTTGGCTGAGTACCCAACTTCGTGATGTGCGTACTCAAAGGGAAAAATTTTTTTTTAATAAACTCATAATGCCAAAAGTCTTAGAATTACCTCAAAAAATTTTGCGATTTTTTTCGGCTGATTCCACGACCCCCGTGCCTGTCTACTGTGTAACCTTCATTGTGCGTTATGGACATGCGTTCTTAATTTGCTTCCAAAAGCGTCAAAATCAGAAGGAATTCCCGGGGCGATAGGCGGAAATGTACGACACTGACTTGGGATGGACCGAAATTTGGCTCATGTTCAGTGATGAAATTAGTATCATTCCGTCGAAGCCTGCATGCTCAAGATTTTCTCGGCTGAAAGTGCTAATCAAGCTCCATTTGTGTAGCTTGTCTTTCCGATTCGCGTCATGCGTCTGCTCGGCGTCGAGACGATGATTCTGACGAACGCCGCGGGCGCCGTCAATCCAAAGTTTGCGATCGGCGACCTCATGCTCATCACCGACCACATCTTCCTGCCCGGGCTCGCGGGCACGAGTCCACTTCGCGGTCCGAACGACGAACGCTTCGGCACACGCTTTCCGTCGCTCGTCTCTACTTACGACGCCGAGCTGCTCAAGATCGCGCACGCAGTTGCGGATCGGCTTCGCGTCGCGCATCTCCTGCAGGAAGGCGTTTACGTGATGACCGGCGGGCCGCAGTACGAGACGCCCGCGGAGGCTCGCTTTCTGCAAATGGTTGGCGGCGATGCATTAGGTCAGCAGATGGTTATTTATTCATTTTTATGATAATTTTTATAATTATCAATTTATGGACTTTTTAAATCCATGGTCGATTTATTCATTAATTTTTTGTAATTATCATTTTATTAGTTTTTATAATTAGCAATTTATTGATTTCTTTTATCAATGATCCACTTATTGATTAATTTTTGTGCTTGTTAATTTAGCCTGAGTTAGTAATTTTTATTGTCGTTAACTTATGATTGAATGAGTAGCGATTTATTTATTACTGATTTGTACATTTATTATTGATGGAGCATCGATCGTTTGTTTTACTATTATCATTTTACGTGACTATCCGTCATCTAAATTATAACGATATTTTTAGAACTTTTCTAGCACTTTATGATTTTAGCTTTATAGTTTTGAGCAGAAGCAGCTATGAGAGACGACCAAATTTTTTCTGCCTGTCCCAGTCGAATAATGCCCCTGCTGTCAGTTAGAAAATTTAACTGCTAATGTACATCAAAAAATGAGTATTACTTACATTTTATGTAGTTGCCTTTTCGTGTTACTTAATTTATTTTAATTAATTCTATTAATTTGACTTTATTTTTTGAATTGCCTATTTATTTTTAAAATTGTTTATTCATTTTTATTTTTTATTTTAAATTAAATTTAAAAATTCTGAAATTAAACTTTTTTTTCAAAATTTTCAAAAATTTTCAAAAATCGATTTGTTGATCATCGTCTACGCAGGCATGAGCACATGTCACGAAGCGATTGCGGCGAAACATTGCGGGATGCGCGTCTTTGGCCTTTCGCTGCTCACGAACAAGTACGGGAACTGAGAGCCTGCAGCTAATTTATGACGTCACGCGTTTCCTTATCTTGTTTCTAAGAGTTCCACTTCAGCCCGTTCTCCCGAGCGGCCTCCAGACGACGCACGACGAGGTTCTGCAGGTCGGCAAGCAACGTCAGGAGGTGGCGTCCGCGTTGCTCATTGGCATCATCGAAGAAATGACGATCGAAAAGGATACGTTGTAGAAAGTCTTTCGCGTTTGAGGCAGTGGGAGACAATTAGTGTCAAAAATGGCGGAGCCACAGCGCTTTCTAGCTGCTAGCTACATAAGTGTATGATCACTATCCGTTCGTCTCGATTTGCTGCGTTTATTCTATGAAACAAAATTTTATTTTTTCTATTCAGTGTCTTTCCTGCTTTTTCGTGAAAACAAGACGTTTTTAACCAACGGGCGGATTGACTGACCAGGTAGGAATGCTCACTGGAGAATAAGCAATAGCTTTTAGGAAAGCCCACGAAATTTTACGTGTATGAATTAGATTTTCGATAAAGACGATGGGACAGCTACAAAATGGACGTTTAGTTCTGCCTGTTACTAAAGGGAGAAAGTTTTTCAAACATTGATCACTTACAGCAGTATTTTGGTGCAGGACCGACAAAAACGTAAACGCACAATTGGCATTGGTGTTGATGAGTACAAAATTTCAAAATACCGCCAAACTCATCTTTCAAACTCTGACTAATCACGAAATTTTCAAGATTTTTCGCTAAAATTTGAAGTATCAAACTTTTGCCAGTGTGCGTGCGCCGCTAAAAGCTGCACAAAATTGCTGAAGACAAAACTTTTGCGTGACTTCGCATTTTTAAGTTAGAGTCTAAAATCTACATATATCACTCAGTGCCTTAACTAAACTTTCTGAGACTATGTATGTGGTTGGTTTTAGCGTAACTAACAAACAGGTCTGCCATTGGACCCACGTTTGTTTGGACTACAGGTTGGCGTTGTGGCAGCGGTGAGCTCCGCGTCCCCTTTTCATTTCAATTTTCTAAAAAATCTCTTAAAATTTCTGCAAATTCTTGCTGAAAATTTCACAGAAACTTCATGGAAATTCAGGAAAAATTCATATATTAAATTCACTAAAAGCAAGTTCACAGAAAATGTTTCTGAGTTAAATATTCTAAAAAGCTCGTAAAATTGGTTCTAAAAATTACATATTTTCTCAAAAAATTGGAATGAATAAAAAATTTTCTAAAAAAGAGCAAAAAAATGCTGCAAGTTATCCAAAAAAAAACTTTTTCCAATATCTTTTTCGAGTTTGCTTAGCTCGTTTTTGGCTCTGCGTCGACTCGGGACTTCAAATGTTCTCACTTGCGAAGCCACATTATTAAGCGCAACTGTTTCTTTATGTGACGTAATCGGAACATGTATCATAATCGTCGAAATTTTAACGAGAAGGCTATGTTTTCTTCAATAAAGCTTCGTTCCTGCCCTGCTCGGTTTGTCAGTTGCTGATTCGACTAGCGTGATCAGAAATAGCGCCGAACACGGCTGCGCCGCGTTTGTGTCTGACACTCGACCGTAGCATCGTCGACCAGCGGCGAGACCGAGTTTGTGCGATTGCGAATTTCCGCCTCCAACGGCTTCGAGCAAAAGCGACGAAAAGCCTTTCGAACTTGTTCGTAGACCTAGTGGAACAGAAAAACAGAAGGCTAAGGGTTTCTAGGGTTTCTACCTTTACTCACGCGTTGCGCGTTCCAGACGTTGCAAAAAGTGTTTTTGCAAAAGAAAATTTTCTGGTCTTTGTTCACATTTTTGGTTAAAAACCCTGATTTTTATATCAAAACTTTGATTTTTTCCCGAAAAATCCGGGTTTTCCGCACCCATATTTGAAAATCAGGGTGTTTTCCGGGTTATGCGGATCCGGTACGAACCGTGGAAAATTTTTCACCTCTGGATTCGCGGAGAGATGTGCGAGAACCTCGACTACAGCGAGCGTTGTGTTGATGATCCAAACGGTCGTGTAAAGGCCAATGTTTCGCTGATACACAGTGTACGCGCCAAGGCCCCACGAGACGAGGTTCAGAGGAAGAATGGCAAGAAGCCACACCCTGCTTGCCCTGGAAAGCTACCGGTCAAATACAACTAGTATTCAAACCCCGATGCAAGAATGCTCACATGGCAGCGAGGAGCTTCTCCTTCGACGTGCACGGTAGCCGCTTGTAAGCATGGTCTTTTTGTACGGTGCCGGCATTCGCCGGTTGCTTTTTCTGATAGAATCGGCCAATACCGCCGTCCCCGTGTTCGCTGCAAGGAGGGATACCGGCTGCCTCGACGAGAATGACCGTGACAGCGGAAAGCGAGAACACCGGAACTATGCTCCCGAATTGAAGACTGCTTCCAAAATTAAGCCAACAGCTAGGAGACGAAAAATCGATAAAATTTAACGACCAAAACGTAAAATTTGCAGAAAAAAATGAAATCAATAAAAAGACAAAATTTTCAAAGTTTCAAATTTTTCAAAGACAAAAAAAGTTGAGTAAAAATGATCCAAAATTTAAAATAAGCAAAAATTAATCAATTAAAGTTAATAAATACTAAAAAATTAATAATAAACAAAAATTTGAAATTAAATAAAAATTAGCGACCTTAATAAAACCGATAAACTGCGAAAGACAAACGAAAGCCGTACAGGAGTAACACGCAGTACCCGAAGTCTGATGGATAGTTGTACCACATTGTGGCTGACAATACCAGCGTTATCAATGCAGGAACACCTATGATCGTTAGAAAATCGTTAATTTTAGCAGACAAAAATTGGCAATGCTTCAAACCCCATCCAAGAAGAAGACAGTCTCGATTGGAGAAGAAGCCACCGATGCTGACGACGTTTGTCGCCACCGCGAAAGTTTGCAACGATTCGAACGCCATGAAGGTGAAGTTGACAATGAAGAAATACTGGAGCAAGGCCGAAACGGTCACGCAGACCATCTTTAAATTTTTATTCCGTTTTTCGATCACATTTTTGAGAACAAAAAATTTTGCAAAAATCCTACCGTGACGTCCGTCTTCTCGCGAAGCGTGAGAATCAGCACGTGTGCGCCGATGAGGGCCAACTCCTGACACATGTGAATGATTCGCTCGCTTGAAAAAACGCTTAAAAATAAGGGTCTTTTTTTAAGGTCGATTTTTAGGGCCACTGACGCACGTCAGTGACCCGATTGCCGTGGGTCGCGTCTGTCTATGTCTCTGTGTGTCAGCACTATAACTTTTGAAATAAGAGAGCTAGCGGGCTGAAACTTTTGCGGAGATACTTTGTGCCAAATCTAAGTTCAAGTTTTATAGGAACCCTCAAAACCACTTATGCCAGCACCATCGACGACAAAAAGTTGTAAATTTGTTTTGGCCATAACTCTTGAACGCGTTGACGGATTTGGCTGAAACTTTGCGACTGCTATGGGGTCATCCACATTCTACGTTTCGAAAAGGTAAGGGGGTGAAGTTACCCCCAAATTCTACGAAATTCTACCTAAGTTTTAGGGGGAAGGACGGGGGTCCTGAACAAATTCTACGCAGAATTTGATGGTGCTATTTTTCGAAAATTTTACGAATTTCGTTAAAAATTTGCAACAAATTTTGGCCGGATCCGGAAAATATTGTCTTTAAAAGTGGTGTCAGTTTATTGTGGCCCACGGTTTTCATATATGTCGCGACCTATGGTTTTTTCGGGATTTCAAAGATTTTTTCGACTTTTCGACGCAGGCGTAAGAGTAGGAACCTTGTTTGTAAACACACATTAATTTAGCTCAGGACAAATTCTACGCAGAATCGTGGGGGAGGGGGTGGATATGGTCCAAAATTCTACTAACTTCTACAACAGGGGGGTCGAAAAATCGCGTTTTTCATTCTACGTAAAAAGTGGTTGACCCCTATCTGACTTAGGTGTTCTTCACATAGCACACGCAAATACCCCTGAAACCACTTATGACATCGCCATCGATGACAAAAGTTTCGAAAATTGTTTTGACCATAACTTTTGAACGCGTTGGCGGATTTGGCTGAAACTTCGCGAGTGCTATCTGGCCGAGCTGTTCTTCCCATTCCACGAGCACAGAGCCTTGAAATCACTTATGACACCATCATCGATGACAAAAGGCGCCACCTAGCGGACAATTTGTGAAACAAGTGCACACATAGATTTCGAATGTATGAGTAGCGCGCATTTTGTGCATTGCTTTAGCACACTTGTAAACGAATTTTTGGTTGTGTCATAAGTCGTTTCAGGTCCACTAGCACGCAATGTCACTGCGTCAGTGGCCCTCCAGGATTGGTACATCCGAATCGTCTATTTTTTAACAGAAAAGCGCGTTGCGACAGCGACACCAACCGAAAAATGATGAAAATTCCGACGGAAATCGAGCACGATATGATGATCGAGGTACAGCCGAGACTCTGCATGACTTTTTCGGCTATACTTTCTGCAGTGGTTAAAGGGTCCTAAAAGGAAAATTTGTGATATTCCCAAAACGCTCAGTCCAGCAAGTGAAAAAATTTACTAACAGCTTTGACGTACGCAGTTAGGTGAGTCTGACCACGTACTCCACTGGGTGTAGGGCCACGCTGCCCACGTTGCGTAAATACATTGACCTGAAAAATGGTGGGCAAAGTTGCACAATTTTTCAGTATACATAATTGTTAATTTAATTTTTAACTTTTAAAAAATAATTATAAATTTATTTTAAAATTAAATAAATTAATTTTATCAATAATTTACTTCAAAAATCAACTTAAAGAAACTAGTTTTTTCATTTCTTTTAATTAATTAATCTAAATTTGTAAACTTTACTCTACAGCAAACGCACTTTTGCAAGTTGGTACCGATCCATTCCAGACTCCATTCGACATGCATGTCAGCGATGTGTTTTCATTTAAACCGTACCCGGAGGAACAGACGAAGTATGCGAAGGAGTCCGGAAGGAGGTGACCGGCCAACGCAGTGCTCTGGATACCAACGTACGCGACACTTCCATTAGCGATCGACAGCGTATTATTGCATGTTGCTGAAAAGAATCGAAATAAAAAATGGTGCATTTTTTAAATTTGATGCAACTGATTCAATTTAAAAATGGGTGCAATTCTTTTAAATTTTAATTACGGATGCAAGGAGCGAAGGTGGAATTCCACGCCGGTCCGATACAATAGTACGTCACGTTGAAGGCATCGATTGGATAGGCGATAGAATTTGGTGCGCACGTAAAGGTGTAGCTTCTTTGCGCTAAAAACGTAGATGCCGAAATTGTTCCACTTGCGTCGAACATGTTCGGACAAGTTGGCGCTAAAATGCCAAATGTCATGTAGGCGAAGTTTCCATAGCTACTCGCAAAAGGCCCAAATTTTAGAATGTGCTTGCCACTATTTTAAATTTCTTTATCCGGAAGGTGGAATTTTTGGCCTCAAACTATAGAGATTTTCTAAATTTTCTAGATTTTTCACATATTGAATTTTTCTAACAGTTCCAAATTTTCGGCCAAAATTTTTATTTTTTTTGCAAAATCTTTAAGTTGTTTGCTATACTTTTAGAACGTTTCGTGGATTCGTGAATTCGTGGATTTTTGGGGAAACAATTTTAAACGCTTTCTGCCCCTTTGAATTTAAAACGTCAAACCAGTGGTCGTCGTTGAGGTCGACGTTGACGTCGAAGTGGACGTGGACGACGATGTAGAGGTTGATGTTGACGTGGGCGACGATGTAGACGTTGATGTTGACGTGGACGTTGAAGTACTCGATGTGGATGTGGACGTGAACGTTGAAGTACTCGATGTGGAAGTTGAAGTTGAGCTCGTCGATGTGGTCGTAGTTACTAAAAAATAAAACTTTCTAACTAGCCGAAAAAAATGCTAAAAAGTCCTTTTAGTACTGACTGAGGTCGCATGTTGGTGGCGCCGGTGAGAGGACGCCCACGGTGGAGCCGTTCCCCATGCAAGCGGACAGCGGCGAACCGTTGAGGACGTAGCCAGCGTTACAGGTGTATGTGACATTACACAGGCCAACGAAGCACGGGCTGCCATCAGCATTCGGGTTTCCAACGTAGGTCGCTGTGCCATTACCCGGCTGCGTCACAGGACACGAAGCTAAAATTATTTTAATTTTTTTAGATTGCATTTAATTTTGTTATTAATTATTGTTGTGAAAATGTTGTTAATTATTTGAATTTTATATTCAAATTTATTTTTTATTTATTTCGTTTATTTTATGGTGCTAAATTTTTTCGCCTTTTTTGAACTAAGCAAAAAAGTTTAACACCATAAAATAAACGGAATAAATAAAAGTGTGTTAGAAAACAGCAGTACGCTTCAAGTGACCACCATTCTTAATATTCGTCTTTACGTAATATTTGTTAACAAAGACTACACTCTTTTCTTTGACGAAGATAAACCCTGATATTAAAAAAGTAATTTTAGAAACATAATTGATGCATTTCGTTTTGAAACAAATTAAAAAAGGTTAAAAACAAATTTTATTAGATATTTATTTACTATCAATCTATTTAATCTATCAAAAAATCTATTTATTTAATTCACAAAATTTTATTGTAAACTTTGCATGTAGAAATTGCTTTTTCTCAAGAAAATTTCATCCGCTCTCTTGTTTTTATGTGTTGCGTTATCATGAGGCGAAATTTTACCAAACATGAGAAATACAAACCGCGGAGATAGAAGCTGTAGTACGGGACGTTCAAGTAGTTGACGTTCGTCGAGAGGGCGCCAGACTTCAGTATACAACCCGGACACCCGAGGACCGACGGAGGTCCGTTGCTCGTGCAGAAGAAGAATGCGATACAGTTCGAGATGTTCAAGCAGTCGCTCGCGCACGCCGTCGCATTGTCTGCAGCTGGATTAGGAACGCTCAGCGCTGCGATATTGTTGCCAGGTATATCGCACTCGCCGTCGAGAAAATTCGGCAGCGAGCCAGCGGGCGCCGGATTCGAGCAAGAATACAGCTGGGCTGAAAAAAAGGGTAAAATAAAATTCCAAAAAATTGAAGTCAAAATTACAGTATTGTGAATTAACTTAAAATGGCTGAAAATATCTACAAAATTTTATTCATACTCTGGATTTTTACCGAATCTCGAAAGCCAGTAAAAAATAAACTATTTGTTTAGGCAATAATGACTGTCAAAAATTAAAAGCAATTATAAAATTTATTTATTTATATATTTTATTTACTTATATTAATAATAATTAAATTTTTTGCAATATTTTTTATTAGGGTGCCGGGATGTGATTGCACAATTTTGAAAATAAAGTCATAAGTTTTCTATTAATTTAAAACCATAATTTTGCAGTTTTACTATTTGTAATTAAAATTTACAGCAGTGTCGCGGGATACACCGAAAATCACTAAAAAATACCTTCACAGATTTTAAGAAACGTGACGAAAAGGAGTCCCTGTACAGCCTTCATTATCTCGACCTCGGAGGTTGAGTGCTAGCGGCAATATGTAACTGTCGCGTTTGTTTTCAGTGAAAATGTTGTGCGTGCATTAGCACATTATTTACGCGTTTGCGCTGCGTTCTGCGTCACCATACGAATGACGTGTGAGCTGAGCTCCCAGCGGACGTCGTGTTAAAACTGAAACGCTATTACAATAGGCGATTATTAGGTCACAGTCTTTATCTAAGCTAAACAGACCTTGACGTGCAACAACAAGCATGTTTTCGAATTTCAGCCTCGGAAACTTCGGATCTCTGTCAGCGAGAAAAACATGTTTATTCGGTCGATGCTGCAATCAATCTTCGCGGTCATGTGGATCTGAATTTGCATAAATTTAAAAAATGATCATGATCCGCTACGATCTTTGAAGGTCGTTTTGCGAAGAAAATCTCGGCGGCGCCTTACTTTGAGAAAAACCTAGAAAGCTCATACATTCGCTTTGCTTTCGCTTTGAAATGTGCCAGCCATTGTCTTTTTGGCGAAAAAAGAAATGTCAGTTAAAATCAACAAAAAATAAATTTTGCAAAAATTTTCATCCTGATTTTTTCAAACTTTATTTGACTGAAGGTGCAAACGATGGTTTATATTTGTGTTATAACCTACATGAGGAGAACGTGACGTCACATAAATAACAAGCAGTGTCCCCGTGCGCGCTTGGGGAGTTATTCCCCTTCGCGCTTGCCGAGACATTCTCAGATGCTAACAGAAATATTTGATGTGTTTAGTGCCTACACAAGCGCTCACCAACCTTGGCAGCCGGTGCCAAATTTAGCACCGACCGCTCAGGTTTTGAAAATTTGTGTACATTCAGTAAAAAAATTTGAAAAATTTCCTTGAAATTTTGTTAAAACAATCCGCAAAATTTTTTCACTCGCTTCCGCTCGCCGAAAACCAACAGATTAACCGTGAATGTTTGATTTTGTAGGATATGGAGCACTGAAAAGCGTAGGAACCGAGACTCTCTTCAAGCTTCTATGTTTAAAGTTGAAGTTAAACATATTTGGGGCCCTGCAGATTGAAAAAAAAAAGAAAAGGCGATGTTTAAGCGACAAAAGAAGGCACGCTTGAATCTTTTCCTAAAATTAGTTAAAATAGCTAAAAATTTTGCCTTGCTTCGCTTGGCGACACTTTCGCACTCAGTATTTCACAAAATTTGCAATTTTTGCGCGGAAATGGTATAGAGTTGTTGCGCTCGACGAGAGAAGTTCAAATCTGTCCTCCTTTCTGCGCTTATATATTTTTGCACAATGTTGTAAGCCGCCAAAAATTTGGCACCGAGCGAGATCCTGCGAAAAAATTCGGCACCAGATCCGAAAAGGTTGGTGAACCCTGGTCTACACAATGCAACTGCTGCTTCGGAATCCGAAGATGCGCCACTAAAACGGTCGCCTTGTGAGGCTCTGATCTCTGAAAGTTCCTTGAAATTGATAGGTAAACCCGGTTTTGTTGAGCGCATAAAATTTCACAAGTTCTGAAGGACGAACGAGTTCGTACTTCAGTTGGACGCGCCGCAGGAACACAAGCAAAGCCGAAATGCCTGC